>JAFBJT010106026.1:2833-62737 GCA_016785325.1 Chascanopsetta lugubris | reverse complement strand
CCTCGCCTTCCTCCTCGCCTTCTTCCTCACTTTCCTTGTCTTCCTCCTCGTCTTCCTCCTCGCCTCCCTCCTCGCCTCCCTCCTCGCCTTCCTCCTCGTCTTCCTCCTCCCCCTCACTTCCCGCACTTCAGCACCGTAATCAACACTCCATTTATCTATTTCATTCTATGCCTTTTTCTCAATGATGGCTCTTGATAAAGTGGATGGCCATTGTGCCGCGGTGGCTTTTTGTTCAGCCTTCAGGCCTGACGCAGTGATGATGATGATGATGATGATGATGATGATGATGATGATGATGATAATATCAGTGCACTGATGGTTGCCCTGGGTTTCCCGTGCGTTTTCTGCCTAACCTGCCTCTGGTTTCCTTGGTCCCTTGAGCCCGACGTCTTTTCAGAGAGAAGAGACACAAACTTCTCTCGGGGGGAAACTGAGAATCAGCACTTATCCTGACACAGTGAAGTGTCGCTCCTCACCGTGTCGGGATGTGTCCCTCACTCAAAGCTGCGCTGTTTACACGTGTCAGTGTTCACCTCATAGTTACTCCGTTATATGCTTTGGAATTATCCGCCACTTTATACCGTGCAGTATAGGATACTTATTTTATTCACTACTCCTCTGAAACACTTTTTGCATATTTTATTTTCCCAGTATATGAATATAGAGCCGTTTTTATGTCTCGCTTTGTTATTTATTAAATAAAGTAAAGTATGGAGAGGAGGGTGGGGGGTGGGGGGTGGGGAGTGTTCTTGCTCTGCATTCATGTTACTTACAAACACCACTCAGCAGTTGGTTCCACAGTATTATGGCCATTTCCTTATTTACTCAAATGAGAGTGAAAAGTCAATTCCACACAAAGGTCTCGTTAAATCATATTATTCTTGTATTGTACCGTTATTACACCTATAGTGCGCGGATACAGATTGTATATGTGCATATAAAGTTCGATTTTTCCGTAATATGATGACGCATGTTCAGTGTAAAGGGCATTTCTTTGTATTTTCTGTCACATTGAGTATAACCGAATTTATATACGAGAATTTGGAGAATAATTTAAACTTTAAACTCAGTCAAACCACTTTCAAGTCCTTTACTGAGACAAACATGATGGTAAACACCTCATCTTAAAAACGACCCCTCACACTGAACTATATCATTGTTATGAGGTAATAGGCATCATTTAGATAATAGTTTTTGAGGCATCATCAGTCCGAGGTTATGCTGCTCCCTCTATATTAAAGTGACTCCATCGGCCTGTATCAGCCTTTTTTCAAAAGTGGACCTGGATCCATGGGAGAAGGAGTGATGAGTTTCCCCACCGTTCTCTCTCGGACAATGACTTTGCCTGTGGTGTATTTTTACACACTCTGATGGATAACACTTAGAGGATGGTACGTAGCGGCCGGAGAGCAGTAATAATTAATGAAGGTTTTTATAGAAAGCACAAGAAGCCGACAGGAGGCGTCTCGGTCACGACTTTAGCGCAGGTGCTCTCACTGCCGACTCCTCACCCTCGGCTCTGAGGCGCTCACATTTCTCTCAAGGTATTTTCTTTTTTTCTTTCCCACTTCTGTCATGTACTGCTCTGACTCTAAAAGTACTCTCTCCCTCTCTCTCTCTCTCCTTCTCTCTCTCTCTCTCTCTCTCTCTCTCTCTCTCTCTCTCTCTCTCTCTCTCTCTCTCTCTCTCTCTCTCTCTCTCCCCCCCTCCCTCCCTCCAGGCTCAGGAAAACGTTTTTGTCGAGTTCAACCACCAGCAGCTGCTTGAATTCTACAACAAGGTTTGTATAAGACATTCACATGTGCACCCTGGTTGCGTTGTGATATACATACACACACAATATATATGATCTAGTAGCGTACACAGCAGACACACGTGCGCGTCCTCCTCCAGTTCATGTTTCTGATCCACGCTCACTGACACGTAAAGATATATTTGTCACGTGAGCATTGGTATTATTATTGTTACTATTACTAATATTTCATGGTTGTTATTGTGGTATTATTTTGATGATTGTAATTAGGGACAAATATACATAAATGTATCTGCTGATTTACAGACGTCTGTCGCACGTTGTTAATTTGCAGTTGCAGTACCACATTCGACCACAGTGGGGTTTTTTTTGCTTCAAAGTTCAACTCACTTTTTGTGAACACTTCATATGATGCATATATAATCTGCAGTTCTACAGTTCTGATAAGCAGATGTTTCCAAGGAGGGTATTCAGACTTTTCTGCTCATATTTGTGACTATTTGTGTGTGTGTGTGTGTGTGTGTGTGTGTGTGTGTGTGTGTGTGTGTGTGTGTGTGTGTTTGTACACTTTCGTCTTTCAAAACACTCAACATTCTCTCCTTTCTTTCAGCTTGAAGTCATACAAGGCCAGTTGGATACCTTGACTTGAAGCCTGCCGCCTTGTAGACACACACACACACACACACACACACACACACACACACACACACACACACACACACACACACACACACACACACACACACACACAGGTTGCTAGTGTTTTTCCTGACAGCTCTGCCAGCTGTTTGAAAGCTAGAGATCCCATTATTACACTATAAATGTGTCGGAGGAAAAGTCTAAATGGTGAGACAGGAGTTCCTCTCCTCCCGGAGCTTCGTTCACTCCGGAGGTGATAAATGTCTGCGCTTTCAATGTGTGTGTTTTCATCAGGAGGAGAGTTCCAGATTTTCACTTTGTCTAATCTGAATACATTTCATCGTGAGCTCTGTCTGCTCCTCGGCCGTATGTGACGAGTGCTGGATCATCCTGTTGTAGGGAGATGAAACGGGCCAATAGTCGGCCGTCATAGAAACTCAGGCGCGAGTGCGAGTTTGACTCAACGTGACTTTTGTAACTTTACATTTGAATAAAACCCCAAAAAGTCTCGATGAAATCCATCCAAGCTGTTGTTATTTAGTGAAGGCTCATTATTCCTCATTAAGACCAACCTGAGCTGGTGGTTCTCCAGATGGGAGGCACAGTGGACCTTCTCCAGTGTGTGTGTGCGGGCACGTGCGTGTGTGTATATACGTGTGTGTGTGTGTGTGTGTGTGTGTGCGTACCTGTGTACGTGTATATATGTATGTATATGTGTGTGTGTGTGTGTGTGTGTGTGTGTGGATGTGCATGTGTGCGTGCGTGTAAATGGGTGGAGGGAAATGTCCTTGCTTATGCAGCTGTTATGTCTCGTGTTTGTGTGTGTGTGTGTGTGTGTGTGTGTGTTTCCTCTTCTCTCCCTCTCCCAGAGGTTCCCACGTTCCCAGGTGTTGTTTCCCCCACAGATCCCTCCCCTCTTTATTTATACCTTTCCTCCTGCTGGACGAAGTGGAGTGGGTCCCAGCCCACACTGGACCAGAGGTGAGGGCCACACTCCACAGGTCATCAGTCCCATTTACAGTAAACACACAATATACTTTTACTAACTCCAACACAAAACTTTGTCTAAATGCCTCAGTCAAGCGTTAATCTAAAAGAAATCATAGTTTCTTGGGCTAATTAGAGCTGTCATTAAATAATTGACTTTATGTCTGGTTGTTCACCCTCTACTACTATCGTCTACTATCTTCTCTCTCCTGTAGTCTATTGTGTCATAGAATAGAACAGAATAGATCCACTTTTTTTTTGTCATTGTACATATACAACAAAATAAGATAAAGTAAATAAATAATTGATCAAAACATAACTTTAAAAGGTAAAAACACAGATCAAAAGGATTCAAAATCGATACAAAAAAAGCCTAATGCAGTGCCACGTATGGCAGATTGAGGGATGGATGGATATGACCTGCTACAGGTGCAGTCACATATGAAGCTGACGTTTGTCTTCATCACCATCCTCCTTGTTTTACAGACTCTTTGGAGACTGTGGAGAAAACACACTTTCAGACGCTTCCCCTTCATTGACACTTTCCCGTGCGGTCTTTAAAAGACCGGAGTGTATTTTTCTTTTTGAGGCTGAGCGTTTGCAGGTGGCCGATTGTGTTAATGGGATCATCACCGTGTCGCGAGAACATAAACACATAAATACACACGAGATCATTTCCACTTCCACCGTGGAACAACACCCTACTGTGGGAACAACGTCGGACACGCGGAGGATATCCACAGGTGGCATAAACAGCCAAGAGTCGCACACCAACACACTTTGTTTTCATTTATGAGTGAGGGTGAAACTTTAAAGGTGCCGTGTGTACGATTTCCGTCCATTTCTATCACTTCTGTAAAGCGATAGAATTCCATTTTAACAGTTGTGTCGACATTTTTGTAAATGTATAATCACCTGTATGTAATGTTTGACTTGCCTTTTACATAACCCTTTTAATTTATATCTATTACACCAGGAGTGGCTCCAGCCTGTGGGGGCCGCCATGTTTTTTACAAGAGTGGACGTACCAAACTCTTTTCTTTTGAGCTTTACTGGCTCCAATGGAAAGGGTGAGGTGATGGATGCAACGTGCAACTTCACCAGTAGATGTCACCAAACTGTACACGCTGCACCTTTAAAGGCAGATATAACCACATGTGTAACTTCACAGTGATTGGACCGCCACTCCCACTGTGATCGAACTTTTCGGGACAACCACCTTCTGAGCCACTTCTCTGCCGAGTGACTCTTTTTTAATTATTTTTTTTTTTCTGTCTTCTCCCTCTTCTTCCTCCGATTGATAATTTCTGCCTCCATTTCCAAACGCCTGCAGCCGGAGGGAGCGCCGTGTTCCACAGCATGGAGAACAGATGGCGGAGGCTGAGCAGAGATGGCCGCCTCGAAAACAAGAAGGGGGGAATAAACACTCGCACACTGAGACTCACACTGAGATCCGGCAGAACACGGCACATCGAGTCCCAGTCAGAGAGATTCGAGGGAGTGTGTGTGGATGTGTGTGTGTGTGTGTGTGTGTGTGTGTGTGTGTGTGTGTGTGTGTGTGTGTGTGTGTGTGTGTGTGTGTGTGTGTGTGTGTGTGTGTGTGAGTCTCTGCGTGTACTTGTCAGAGCTGTTCGCACACTCTGGTGTGTGTGATGAGGCAAACTAAGTTTGGCCGGACACCACACATCTGATCACAGTGGTGGAGTTGAGGGGAGGTTCTGCACTTTTTCCAGAGTGTAATGGAGGTTGTTTGTGTCTCAGCGTGTGTGTGTGTGTGTGTGCAACGCCCGGGGGCCGACACCAAGAGGTTTCCCCGCTGATGACAAACACCGATGGTCCACTTCAAGGAAAGACCGAGGCAGACAAACAACTGAACCCTGTGTTCACTATGTAAGCCCCGATAACGTGGGTCAGTCTGAAAACAGGTTCTCGTCCTCCATGATTAGTGGGTGATTCACGTCTTTGAAGCCAACTGCATGATCACGTGGTTTGTTCTCAATTAGAGAGATTTATGTAAATGGAAGAGACGGCAATTAAAACAAATTCACCCTTCACGTAGACACAGAGGTAATCTGATGACTCACCTTGTAATGTGCATTGTCATTACCAGAAGAATGGACACATTGAAATGATTTTTTTTTTTAATATAAAAAGGTCGAGCCGGAACCTCTGGAAATGGAAAGATGAGGCCTATGTGGAAAAACCTGCAGTTCACAGGGTGGCCACTTGAGGCAGAAAAAAAAGCAAGTCAATCCCCATAGGCTAACATGTCAGCATGGTCAACTTTAGATGAACCAGGAAGTAGGAGGAGTTAGACATCGGCAAGATGGCGACGCCCACTACGAGCCTCAGAAGCCCTCCGCAGAAAGCTGTGGGTGATGTCACAGAAGCCACATCCATCTTTATATACATGGGGGGGGGGCACATACAACATTAAGATTAAGATTCAGTTTATTGTCACAGGACATGCAGCACATGCTGGAGGAAACACACACACACACACACGCCGGCGAAATTGAGTCTCTGCATTAACCCTTCCTGGCTCAACCTTCCTCCGGGGGCAGCGAGGTGCAGTGGGCAGCCATTTTTCCGGCGCCCAGGAGACCAATTTCTTGTCGCCGTCCGTGGTTCGCAATGTTTTTTTAGAGGGGCTTTTTAAGGAAGGAGGAATTCCCCGGGTAACACGGGGAGAACATGCAAACTCCCCACAGAAAGGCTCCCGCACGGGGGAATCGAACACGGGACCCTCTAGCCGTGAGGCAACAGCTCTACCACGTACACGTCCTGTACACATACATACATACCGAGCATGTTTACATTGTGACTTACAGGCCACAGAGTGGCATCGTCCACGGTAATGTGTTTCTTTGGAGCCAAAATGGATGACAACGTGACAAAGATGGGTGATGTGACAGATAAGTGGTCCCATCACCACTTACACGACATCGGTGAGAGAACGCATCACCATTGAAAGGCTGTTCCAGCCTGTCATGTTCACTTCACTACCAACGCTATATTTAATGTGCGTGTGTGACGGCGTTATTATGGAAATGAGACTGTGAATGTTCCTGTGTCATTCACGAATGAGGAGGTCTCGTGTTCGGTGACGATGGTGACTGAATAAAGTATGTTCTGACCTCCTCGCATCATGTCACCGTGAAGCCGTCACGGCTTCTCTTAAAGGTGCGGTGTGTACGATTTTGGTCATTTTTGTCACTTCTAAAAATGTCACAAAACAATTATATACCAACATCTTCATGAATTGATAATCACCTGAATGTTTTTTGTTTGTTCCCCATTACTTCTAAAACTGCCCTTAAACGTAGATTTACATGAGGAGGAGGAGGAGGATCCTCCCTACGGCGGCCGCCATGTTTTTACAGCAGCCCAGCGTGGACACACTGAACATCTTTTGAGTTTCACTGACACCTGAAGTCGACCACAGGTTCCCCTGCAGCAGGGTGAGGGTGAGGTGAAGGACACAACCGGCAACTTCACCTCTAGAGGTCACCAAACCTTACACACTGCACCTTTAAATGACTTGCCTGGCCCGCCACATGTGTGTGTGTGTGTGTGTGCGTGTCTTTATGATGCGTCACACTGTCCTTCCTCCGTCCCTGTAACTTTGCCCGACACAAACTATTTCCAAAAGTAAACACAGACGCGGTCGTGAGTGTCTTCGCTAAAAAAGATGGACGGTGAGGAGTCACGGCAACGCTCTGGAGCTGCACAGATGACACTGGTTTGCTTTTATGGGGAACAAGCCATCACAAGTGCATAGCGAGCGAGCGAGCGAGCGAGCGAGCGGCTAATAAAAAGCCAACGCCAGCGGAAAGGCACTCGCCATAAATCTGTGTCGTGTCAGGAACGATCTGTTTGCATGGCACGGCCTCATCTGCACTTCTGCTCATTAAAGTATTTGATACTCGGCTCACGGGCTGAACGCGCTGCCCGAGCAGGACACTTAAGCGAACACAGATTTGACCTCTGTCTCTACTTTGCCCTGTGCCGGCAGATTGATTTAAAGTGTCACCCCTCTATCACTGCACAACAGCGAGTCACGCTACTAAATCAGTCCGAGTCTAAAAAATAAAAAATAAAAAGATTAAAGGGGAGTCACGAGTCAAAGGTTTAAAAAAGAAAAAAATGATTTGGTGACTTTAAGACTCTTGAAAAGTGGAACCAGCCTCGAGCAGATGAGTGACTGTGAAACAAGTGATGATCTAAAGTACAAGTGAAGTTTTCAATGATCACAGTCACCTGCTCGTGGCCTTCAACCGGGTCCACCCACAGAGTCTCAGCACCTGGTTTCCACAGCCACTCACACGTTTCTCCGAAGCGGCCTGTGTTCAATAACCAGCGATACTCCCCATTCAGATGTTGTCTCCATGTGACACATGGCCAACACAACACAAAGAGACAACACACTGGATGACAGACAGATGCTCTTTCCTCTTTCTAAAGAGCATCGACTCCCTGCAGGACAAACCCCCGCTCTGTCTGAGCTGCGCTTTTATTGTGTGGAGTAATTGAATTGATTTGGGGTTTTTTTTTTTTAACAGAGGAAAATAAACAAAAAAGTTTTTAATTTGTCAAAATGTCAAGTTGCTTTGGAGACCAAGGGCCAGTCAGTCAGTCAGTCTGTCAGTCCAGTGAAGCAATGGCTCACATTTGTCTTAAATTCACTGACCAGTCCCATACAACAACAGATTACTAGCCATTTTGGCTCCTTAGCCCTGTGTAACACGTTGTGTTACTTTACACTTTTTGTTTACTTTCTCAGATATATCTGAAGTAACTCTCTTACTCACTTTTGGAACCTCCTCCCAGTCCACGACAGTTAAACCAGTGGCCTTAAAAGGACCTATGCATATTTCTAATCATTGTATTCAGCCTATTACTCATCATGAATATATAGTTTTATTATTTATAATGTTGTCCTTAATTAATTTTTAGTCTACATTTCATTATACAATCTAAGAATATATGTTTAATGTACTGTAGAATTACATTCATTTTTATACACATATTAATAAAATATCCTCATTCACTGGTTTCCTTAGTTTGATGACCTAATTTTATTTGAATGTTTTGTATTTATATTTGTTTGTATTTTAAATCCCAAACTACTGAGTCAATTTTGTTCATTGGTGTTTTCTTTCAGTTTCGTTTTGTACTTTTTTGAATAATAAAATGATCTCGTCCATAAATTAACATCAGCCAATCAGTGAACTCTTGACCTGAACTACTTCCTGTTGTCCGGACTCAGTCCTGTTGTGACGTCAGCTTTTTTGAATAGTGAATCACAACAGTTCGGACTTTGTTTGTTCATGAAACACTACAAAAACGTGAGTCTACAAACAGAAAGAAGACGGAGGTGAGGAGGAAGAGAAGCTAACGATGTAGCCGCAAGGACGCACCGATGCTAACCAGGATGCTAATGTTGCTACAGAGCATGTTAGCAACAGGTTAGCCACCAACTCCACGATGTCAGAGGCCTGTTTTTGAAGTGACAGCGAGGATTGGATTGACCGTGTCGTCTGAAAACAAACACGAGGAGCAGAATTAACACGGAAGTGTTGTCGGAGGAGCCAGGACAGAGCCTCACTAGTAAGTTTATTATGGCTATTTATCAATTTAAGACATGGTGCTTTGCTATCTCGTGCTTTAGTGTGAGTAGATGACTTGACATATTTGAGCTAAGTGTGGTCCAAAGGTCTCAAAATTCACTCTCCACTTTATTTTTGATTTTGTAAATCTGTATTTATTCACTTCTATATATTTAGTTATTCATTGGATTCTGTCAGCGAGTGTTTTTGATATGACCCATTCCAGACATTGTGGATACTATGTCCACATAGACTGTGTACTCTTAATACTCAATCAAACCGTTTTGTTATTTTTTGGAACATAAATTATTATGTTGATATATTGATATATTGATTGACGTATTGATATAGCGCTTTATCAAGTCTTGAAGACCTCTCAAAGCGCTTCACAGTACAGTTTAACATTCACCCAGTCACACAAACATCCACACTTGTGCTTCTATTTGCAGCACTTTGTTCTCCCATTACGTGGAACTGTTGTCGGGGGCATATAAAGAACAGTTGTCTTTGGAAATTTCTATTTCTATTATAGATCCACATCGATGTTACATAACAGGCAGGTAACTAGGTATATGGTGTGTGATCACCTGAACAGTGACGCCTCGCTCGCAGTTCTTTCCACTCTCATATTCTCAGTCTGACTCTGGCTCCAACGTGTTCCGACAGATTTGAGCAGTGGCCATTTCCAATCGATTATGTCCACACTTCCACTCCGATAAGAGGATGAGGTGGCGATGGCCAGAGGTTTCCCAGTGCCCCTCGCGGGCTTTGTCGGCCTTTCTGAAGAAATTGGGCATTTTGTGGAGGCCTGGGCAAATATTGCCTGTACCGGTCAGCGGGGTCAACTGAGGAGGTTGCATAACAGGATCGCTGCTGCTGCTGCTGCTGCTGCTGCTGCTGCTGCTGCTGTGGAATAAGAAATAGATCCTCTTTCATGTAAAACCTTAAAACCTCCGCATGGACAACTGAAAATTGTGCTTTTATTATGAGTGGGTTGTAAACCGACAATACCCAACGCTTACAGCCCCTCTGTTGTATTCGAGTGTGTGGATTGATCAGTTGAGACAGTGATTTTTTTTTCATGGGAGTCACGTTGGCCGAGCAAAGTCGAGGGGAGAGCCACTTTTACGACGAAATGCCAAGTCACCCACACAGATGAGCATTTCTACGTATCAAGTCGTCATCGCACAAAAAAAGAAACAACACAGCCAATACATTTTCAATTCCGACCGTATTTACTTTAATACTGGGATGAGCGGAAGCTGGCCTGCATGTCCTTGACTTTCTCCGTGTTGTATTTCGAGTCTTTGTTGCAATCACGGTGAGGCATTCAAGATGAGCGTGGGTTAGTCGGCTTCCCTGTTTCCTCCTGATAGCGTTCATGGTTGACAAGGTTGACTCGCGTGTGTATGTGCTCGTAAAGAGAGACGTCCCAAGTGGTTTCAAAGCGGGACAGTCTGCTTCAGAAACCAAACTCCAGAAGCGGCCAACACCTGCTCTGAGTTCAACTTGGAGAATGGCGTTTGTTTGCGGTTGAGTTATTTCACTTTCACGAAGCAGCACGATTATCAGGGCAGAGCTGTGTGATGGCTGGAGTAAGTGAGGATACATCCACATGGAAGGGGTTTTCAGTTTCATTGAAAATCTCCTGATGTTCATTCACGTCACTGAATCTGGATTCAAACTCTCACCCTTCAGCTTCTCCAAATCTTCCGCAAATCCTCTGTATCTCATGTGCTGCTGCAGCGGTGGGTCGCTTGTGGTTGTTGCCAGTCGTTGCGGGTTTTGGGGTTTGGATGAGTTCTCTATCAGGTATCCACAGAGCAGGGATTCTGTTTTGGAACGCTCTGATTATCTTCAGCGTGTCTCTCCCTCGGAGCTGCACGTTGGGGGCGTTCAGGTGACGGGGTAATGTCAGTAAGGAGGGCCAGCCGTATGATCCAGTGTGGGTCTTTTACTCTGAACACCTGCAGTTTGCCTGCTCCTTCCCTCTCCGGCGTCTCAATGTTGGTTTTCGTTTGCTGCTTCCTCAGACTCTTTATCTTCACTATTTGTTACGTCTGGTTTTTGTCTTTAAAAAAACAAAAAAACAAAATTAGAAATCCATCCATTTTGTGCCCTGTGCATGTCACGCTGGCTGGCTGAGCTGCCATCAAGTGAGCCGGTGTTGCAAACAGTACCGTAAGCCTGCTGCGTTGCCAGGTTTGACAGTTTTGGAAACACCATTAATTGAGGTGAATGGAGAATTAAAATGCGGGTGTTTGTAGTGTAGTGTTCACCGCACATTTAGGCAGCACATTAAAAAGAAATGTATTGGCCGTGTTATATTGTTATAAGCTACCATGTGAGAGCCACCAATTAAAACTTGATGAGCCACATGTGGCTCGCGAGCGGCGCAGTGATTAACTGTGATTTAAGATATTCCCTTTGAACTTTCTGTTTCAGTCACCCTCTGTCGCATTGTGAAATCTGCTGTCGTGATATCTCCCGTGTCTTTGTGTCACCTACTCTCTCTTTGATTTCGAGTTTTTCCGTCGAACAAACTATCTTTAAAGCAGTAGCTACACATGCGGCGCATACTAAACCATATTCGTACACTTTTGTCTGAATTATAATAGCGTGTTATTCTCCCCCCCATTTCAGCCACCTGTGGTTTTTCAGGCTTTCATCTGTCACCACTGATGTTAATTTCCAGCAGAATTGCCACATCAAATATTTAGCACTCCTTTACCGTTTGTTTTCCTACAGAAATGACCCATTCCGCTCCCGGCCCCAATAACCCACCTGTGGTCACTCCCCACATAAACAACTCATTTCCAAATGATGACTTTTCCTCTCCCGCCCTAAATCTGTCTCGACTTCTTCTTCTCCTGACACTCTGTTATTATCCTTGTAAAGTTTCTGTCTTGCTGGAGGGCACACACAGGAAAAGTTATAACCCCAGTGTCTTCTCTGCATGTTTATATGAAGGTTGCTCCCTCAAATTGCTTTTCATTCCATTGCACCGAATCGAACTGGGACATCCAACTTCTCCCTGGAACTTTCCTTCTGTTCTTGCCGCCTTATGATCCCGCTGACGCTCTTTCATAACTTTCCAAATTCACTATCTCCCCTTCCCAGCCTTGAGCCCCCACTTGACCCAGCCGCCTGCAGTTCCTGCGCAGATAACGACACTTCACTTCCAGCTCCTTATAAAGCTCCTTTCCTCCTCCATATCTTCAGGACCAAGGTGTTCCTGCGGACGTGGAGTTATTAAAACTCTCTCTGCCTCTGTCTTCTTCAGCCTCTTCACACGGTCACCTGAACTTATCACGCTGCGTCCGCTGGAAATCATTAGACTCGCAACCTTTGACATATGAAGTTTAGTTTTGACAAGTTTACTTCAACCACCCGTGATGTGGCTAATTTAAGACTTCGGCCAGTATTACAGATCTGTTCCAATGAATTAAGTGTCACCAGCGGTAGCGCTTCATTTCATTAAGCAGAGTCTGATTTTCGGAGACGTCTTTGCTATGTGTGGTTTCTAAAATTAGCCCGAGCCTTTGATTTGACCAGCGCAGGACCTCATTGTCCACCCACACGTCAGCTGTCCTCCCTGACCTCAGGCATAGACCTTTAGTCTCGGACCTCTTCGATTTAAGAGGCGAGACCCTCTGCACTGATGAAGCAGTATTTTTCAAAACCCAGGAAATTAACTTGAATCACGAATGAAGCCGAATGTGGAGCTTGACGTGCTGTTTTCTCAACAGCAAATCATAAATGTGTCGCAGCGCTGATAAAGAGTGTTGCCAGTAGTTGCCACGTGGCAGAATTTCACAGCAGTTGCAACTTAAACTCATCCAGCTTTTTGTTAGATCTGAGACCAAACAGCTGCAGACATCTGCTATCTGTTCCAGACTTGTCTGTTATCTGTGTGATGTTTGTGGACTTAGAGCTATTTTGATATTGCTGATTTATTGCGTTGTTTTTCTGCTTGTTCGGTTCAGTGCTGACCAAGCCGAAACTTCTACGCTGACTTTCACTTTTTACTCTTGGTCTCCCTTGTATTTTCTCAATAAGGAAGACGCAGAATAAACTGAAGGCCCTGTATTGATGTACAGGCGTATACATTCTACATGCACAAGATCTACATTGCACATATAGTGTAAACTGTGTCCCATGCCTAGACCACATTTGACCTCTGGCACAAAGTGGCAGTAATAATGAAAGGGAAACCGAACTCGTTGGAGCAGAGACAATAGCGAGGAGTTAGTGAGTTGATGATGACGAAGAAATACGATGACAGATGATGTTTTGATTTGATTTCAACTGAGCTGTCCTCCCAGTGCTGTCTCCTCCACCTGCGTTTGCGCAACAGATATACAGTGAGCATTAGTTTGCTGTAAAGGAATAGACAGCTGAGTGGGGGGGGGGGGAGGGAAGGGGGGGGGGGGGGGGGGGGGGGGGGGGGGGGGTGGATGTTGTGCCGGCTTCTATCTGAAGTGTAACCTGCTGCTGTTGACTTTTCCTGAAGGGTGGATTCCACATTTATTGCGGAGCTTGTGTTTGGCTTTTTAATTGTTTCCCTTTTGGCATGATGAATGATATGTCGCTATTATTCTCCATCATTTTACCTGATTGCAATAATCCACAACTATACCAACTTTGGCTTATCATTTGTTTTCATATATCCAACTTTGTAATCCCCCCTTCAATATATTTAAATGAATAACTAAATGGAAGGCTGCAATCATCATCAGAGGTTGGTATTAAAGTTACGTGATCAGAATCGACACATTAGCCAAATACATAACTTAATCTCATTTCCTTAATAGAAACATAATCCACCTGTAATTAGTTTTCTGCGCACCATAGCCTCTGTAATTGACGTTACGTCTAGGAGGCAGATTTTCCAGCCGTGTTTTCACGAACGCGAAACTCTGTGTGTGTTTAACGAGCACCCATGCACCTGTATCTGCACCGAGGGCAGGATCATTTACCGCCAAACAGAACCCAGCACTTGTGTTCAGCATACAGACTGTAAGCTGAAGTTTGTCCTGAAAGTTTTTAACAAAGAGTCATGGCACCGTCCCCATGTTCACCCAGGCTTCTACATTTAAAGGTCAGGCCACCGCTGCTTCTCCGTCCTCTTTGTTTCGAATGAGATGCATCATTATTTCTCTCAGTCCAAATTGCGGTCGTCCTCTCCGTCCGTCCTTTCACACTCACTTCTCCAAACCCTTCCCGTCACGAGTATGATGTCTTCCTAAACCTGCCATCTCTTTCCGTTTGTCTGCGTTGTTCTGCTTCACGCTCGCGGCCTCGCTGGCTGCACTGTTGCCAAAATGAATGGGCACATTCATTCAACCAGCGCCTCTCTGTTGGTCCCCTGCCCTCGGTGGCAGCGCTGGGCACCCGGCCTAGTTTGAATCGGTCCAGTCTGGTTCTTGCTCCGGAGCCAATCAGGACCTTCCAGGCCTCACCCATGATTCACATTGTCTGCTTTCTCCATTTTCCCCCTCAACATTATTTCTGTGAGTCATCTTTTCATCTTTCCTGCCAGCCAAGATGCTCAGCCAGATGGGCAGATTTTCTGATAAACAAGTTGCGGTTTTGATCGTGCATTACGATACGACAGAGTTGACCTTGCCTCAGACAAACTGCTCATTTGAGCTGAATGAAGGATTTTAGATTGGGGCGCAGGGAGTGTTTATGTTTTCACTGTTTTGTCTCCGATGCATTATATCTACTGGGTAGTCTGACGTACTCTGCATCGGGAGCTGGTACTGAAACCGCAGCTCATCGGTTAGACACAGTATCTGTGCTTGACATGATGATGATGCATCTTTAGATAGATTCTGAGTGTGATCAGAGTCCAAGTTGTTGTTGTAGAGTTGAATTACACTTGTTTTCTGCTGTAATTGCTTATGTTTGAATGGCAAATGATCCTTTGCACAATATACAAACAAAAATATGCTCATGCACAGAGTATGGCATTAAAAGGCACACAATACATATTGTGGTTTTCTAAACAGAAAATACATATTGATATCAGTCCTATAAATGTGCATTTTGTTAAGATCCGTGGATTATTTCTCGGGAAGTTCACAGTATAAAATTTCAGTATTCAGCAAAAAAAAAAAAACCTAGTCATCAGCAGACCAGCAAATCGCTGAATTCCCTCTGAGCATCTAGTCGACGCAGACAAGTTCTTATGTGCACAGTCTGTCCTGCAGCATGCCAGTTTAACCACCGTCACAAAAAATTGGCAGTCAAGACAGAATTGATTTCAAACATTGACGGTACAAACTTCATGTTATCAAACAAACTCATGCATATGTCCAGCTCCTGATGAGTTTCCATTCATTTCCTTAGTAAACGCCACCAAAGAAGCTGTTGCTTCACATACAGACCATCCATTTTGAGCCCACAGAATATACATATAGGTCACATTTAATCTCATGCCCCTGTCAAACAGTTTTTGCATTTGTCACTGGTTTCAAGTGTTTGTCAGCTGCGGGCGAAACCTTCACCTCTATAGGATAATATCAAATATGTAATTGTCTTACCTTGGCACTGGCTACGCGTATTAGTAGTAGGTGGGCTTTGTGGAGAGAATCTAGCATTTGTATGATCGAAACTTTCTATACACAGAGGTTGTATAACATAATAATTACCTCCAGTTCAGCCCAATGCACAGCCGCTGAATGTGAGAACCGAGTCTTATCTTCACGGGCCTGCTCTGTGTAGATATGTTTGCTGCACGATGATGAAGACGGTCATTGACTGGGCGAGAGCTTTTGGGATAGGTCAGCTGATGACACATGTTAGTGTTCCCTAAAATACCTTTGGGGGCACTCGAGGCTTTATCTTCCCCCTGCACAAACGGCAGCACCTCTCTGCTGACATTTGGTCTGTTGTGGTTCCACACAGAGAGGCCACGTTCTGAGCAGCCACTGTCTGATGAAGACGTCCCTCGAGTCTAGCTGGCACCGCCAAGACACGACAGCACTGTCAACACAAACTAGACTCTCTCTGTCTCCCCGGTCATTCTTTAATGGCCTTCTTTTACTCCACTTGCTCTGCCCCTTTTTGCCCACTCTTGTTCGCCTCCGTCTTCGCAAACCTCATTGCCGTCTCCTTCCATGACATCACTCGCATTGTTTGCTCTCTCTGTCTCTCTCTCTCTGTCTGTCTCTCTCTCTCTCTCTCTCTCTCTCTCTGTCTTGTTCTTTCTCTCTCACAATCTTGTGCCTCTGTCCTCGGCGAGTCGCCGTGGCAGATACCGCGGTAGCTGTGTTGTGCTTCATTGTCTGCGGTTCCGATCAGTTTGAATTTATTCTGATTAATGTTTGTGTGTGATTCTTGGCCTGATGACACAGAACAGTCAATGGCTGTCAGTGCTGCTTAAGGTCATGTTGTGTTGCAGGGTAACAAGTTATGGCAGCAACATGTAGACTGCCTTTGGCATTGCTGTGAGTTGTAGTTTTTCCAGAGATGTAGATTTTCTTTAGGTATCAACAGCTTCACAACTAGGGAAGTTGCCATAACACCAAGTGCCTTTCTAGATTAGCGTCAATATCCACTCGACTGAATGAAGCATATAACTTTTCAGATTCTCGTATATTGGGATGCATCCACCGTGAATGTTGAAAGTATCAAGGCTGAGATTTAAAATCCATGCTATAGCCATGCTGTTTAACTCCGTGCCCCTGTTGTTCTATCAAATGATGTGTGTCTCCTCCCTGGCTTTGCTGTCGCCACGGTTTGCTGTTGATGTTTTGCTCCTTGCTGTTTTTCCATTGCTGTGCCACTCGGAGCATGCCACCGCCCTGCCCTGTGATGTCCTAGGCTTCAGGTGGCACTTGGTGTGTATCTGCGGGGCGTCTCCAACCGCAGTGTGTTGGGTAAACAGTCTCAAAGCAGATGGTGCAGCATGTTTCCACACATGGCAGGTCCACGGCCCAGGGAGCTCATCATCATCTTCCATTTCTCCTTCCTACTCTCATTTTTCTCTCCACGCCGTGTGTCAGTCAAAGTCTGTCACTCTCCATGTTTCTTCCTACCTGCTACAACGGCTGCTCCTGTCTCTACTGGTCTGCTTTGCCGTCCATCTCTGTGTCTGGCCGTCTGCATGTGTCTCGCCAAGCTATGTCTCTGTCTGTGTGTTCGCTGTCAAGCGGCAGTTGTCCTGCAGACCAATGCACTCAAAGAGTACTTGGGTCTTACTTTCACAGTTTTGCCACAAATTCAGTTTTAATCAATGCCTAGTCAATATTATGCACGCTATGGCGTGCCGCAGCAATGAGTTTTGAATGCAAAAGTACGTGGACATGCCAACACTTACAGTTCCATCATCCAGAAACCAATCAGCTTATTTATTGATGACAGGCCTAAAGCAGGGTCTGTGGTCAGCATGAGCCTTAAAGGATTGTGTTGCAATACAACCACAGACATGTGATCAAACCAGTATATGTGTTATGTATTTTATAACATTTATAACATGCTGCCTTTATTGATTCTCCTGCACGTTTCCCCTTTGCTCTGCCTGCCGACAGAAATGAGCTCAGAAATGGGAAAGACTGGAAGCTTATTTTCTTGTGGAGCTTGTTCCACCTCAACCCCATAATGTTTGGGGCAAATGTTAACATTTCATTCCATTTTGCATACTGACATGCACCTATGAAATGGAAACCGAAAAGTTATTTCTAACTACATAAATGTCTCTGCTATCAAAGGTGAACTCGTTTGTGAACAAGAGCTCTCAATCTTTGGCTGAGTTTTCCCTGGTACATCCTGAAAGTGGCGGTTTTATTTTTATCAATGGCACTTTAAAGCAATCAGACCAGTGCTACGATTTACCCTCTGTGATGGAGGAGTGAAATGGGGGGTGGCGAAAGAGGGTGGGAAGATGTGAGAGGAGGAGGAGGAGGAGGAGGAGGAGGAAGAGTAGGATGAAAAGAAAGAAAGTAGGACAGACAGATGACTGGCTGTTAGAGCCTTCTGGGTAGTGTAGGGCTGTATAGCTGGTTTTGCGTTGGGCCTGATGGAAAGGTTCAGCTGCTGTGTTCAGTGAACAAGATGTGTTACCAGCCAATTCAGCACAGATAACCCGCCGTGCAAGTGCGGGAATACCAAGTGAAGACTACATTTCCCTTCCTTTGATTGGTTGCTCAATCGACATGTTCCACAAAATAAAAGACGAGATGGTCTTCATCGTTGGAGTAATGTATTCAAAGTGTCCGGTGTTTCTCGAGTGTCCCTGTAGTTAAAGTGCTGCTTATCGACGAAGGATCCCATCTTGTGTAATTTCTCTAATTGGGTTGAAGTACACTTCAAATCAAAGGGGAGCGACGTGTTTACAATGTGTCGACCATAATTTAAGATGCTTCCCGCTCAATTAGGACCTCGGGATGGGTGGGTTTTCAAAGTAAACTCCACTGGTTTAGATTTTCTCTGTAAAACACTTTCAGATCCATCCATTATTTATTCCACTTATCCTCAAAGGGTTATGGGGTGGCTCAAATCAATCCCAGCGGGCTTTGCAGAGGAGATGGGGCATCTTATGCACAGATTGCCTGGCAATTACATGACAGACATACAGGCCCACTACTTTCTCAGATTTGGACTAATTCCAAAATAATGAGTCTCCAATTAACCCACACCTGTATTTGAACAATTTATTTTTCACATAAAAATCGAATCAAAACCAATGCAGCATAACCAAAGATCCCTTTAAAGGTTCCTCTAATGGCTCTCATTTCCCAAATACGTTTAGCATGGGACCTCTTCAGTCTAAACAGCAAATGTTGATACAAGGCTGTAATTTGAGTATTTATACCTTTTACAAATTCCGAAACACTCTTACCACGCTGCTTGTAAACCTGAGAGAAAACAGATGATCTAGATTTTCTTTGGAAAACATAGGTGGATCCATCTATTATTTATTTCACTTATCTTTTCAGGGTCATTTCATAGCTTGAATCAAACCCAGCTGGCACTGAGCAAGAGGCGGAGCATACCCATCACAAGGTCTACACACAGACACAAACAACTATTCATTCTCATATTCACACCAACCTTAGAGTCTCCAGTTAAACCCAATCTGACCCAGTCTTTGGAAACGGAAATCTTAACTGCTGATCTTGGGCTCTGAACCTTTTGGTTTGAACCTGTAGCAGCATACATCATGGGATTGCAACAAAAGATACAGTCGCACATGAGGGACACTTTATTTTTTCTTACCTACATAAAATGAACAAAGGCAAAGCAGCAGAACCAGGGATACAGTCACTGTCAATCCATTAAATGTTCATCTTTATTCATCATTTCCTGAATGCGTTGTTTAGCATGTGACTTAGTAGCCAAAGTAGCATCTCATCTCTTTGTGGAAAATCACATCTGAATGACAGTGGTATACTTAATGCAGAAAACTTGTCCCACATCTTCTAAACCTTGTCAAACACTCTCCAAATATTTTCAGAACATCAACCAAACTCTTTTCTGGCATCTGAAGCAGTGGAAGAAATTCCGAAGGATTTTGATGCCTATAAACCTGCTGCCGCTTTTTGTTCTCTTATCTTTGTTGAGTTGTGCTGCCTGGTGTGCGTCTGTTGCGTCTCTGTTGTATAACCTGGCCATCACTTGCTAACCCAACCAGCGTCATTCATTTTTCATTCAGCCCTAAAATTAGGATGGTTGCATCAACACTCCAGAGAAACAGAAGAGACTAGAAGAGGAACATTTCACTCTCGGGACCTCTGCTAATCGCTTTGACTGTTCTCGTCACCGCGCCTCTCCGCACTCACGAACACCATATGGGCTGACTCTCCTGATCACGCTGCCCCCATCACATCCACATTATTACACAGCAGCTAATCCTGTTTCCCAAATCCCAGCACCTTGGACTCTGCTGAGAAAATCCCATTGGTGCTGCACATTTCTTCATACTCTTTAGCATACAGGAATCCACCGTCCTCCAGACTGCCTTTGTCTCCTTCCAGCCTGCCTGCACCATGTTTTCCCTTGTAAATCACCCCCTAAATCCCTGCACCCTCCTCATACTCAACAATGTCGCAGGTTTATTATTGCAGGCATTGTACTGAAGAATATCTCAGACAGACACAAAAACACACAGACAAAAGGGGGGAACTCGCCGTCTCCTCTGTGCCCACCCTCTACCCCACTGCCTGTCTGTTGTCATGCTGTAACTAACTTGGTGGTTTATTTATTGCTCTGTTTGTTTATTGATAGGCTTTTGGTTAAGAATTCATGAGGGTGGATTCTTTGCAGAGAAACTCGAGTGTTTGTTGCTGAGGGAAGTGAGAGGATGGCCTGTCGCATTGTGTCCGTTCAATCTGTATGGCTTACTCCATAATGAATTGTGTGACGTGGGCGTCCACGAGTGCTTGTGCATGTGAGAGCATCCTTCTTTGCGGAAATGCCGCTCTGTCCAACTCTGTAAAAACGGACATTCTTTTCTCAGCAGCCAGATGATGCCGGCTTCACCGTGACAGCAAGGCAGCTGCTCTGAGACTCCTCTGCCAGCAGCGTAGATTAAGTTGTGTGTGTTTGTGTATGGATAAGTGCGTTTGTGTGACGGATGCTAAATTCTCTCTGTGCTCATCTGAACACCTGTAAGTGCATGGCGGGATTTCAGTTAGATTGCATGTTATGTTGTGTGCCTGCAATCAAGCATCTGCCTCAGGGTGTATTTGCGTGTGGCGGTATCGGTCGTCATATTTCTGGACGTGTGTGAGAGAGAGAATCCAGTGGGCCACTCGGTTCCAAATTTAACTGACAGTGTGACGGCAAACACATCGAAGTAACGTTGATTTGCTGGAATTACATACAATGATTTCATCATTTTATTTGAATCTGTTATCTCTTACGCTCCTCACGGCTTAAAAAAAATGTAATCACACCACTGAATCTCGCTCAAAACATTCTGACTCTAAACCAACTTTGCTTTTTAATCATACTTTCCATAATAATGCTTTCTTTACAGCTAATGTTAAAGATCTAGTGTATAACATTTAAGTGAATTTATTAACTACAGCCTGATGTGGTGTATAAAGTATTTACGCGGGTGTTTCATGAGTATATAATCATCTAAAAGTACAAATTAATTTATTCCTAACACTAAAATGAGTGCTTCACATTGCGATTGGGTCCTCTCGATGAAGGCCGCCATGTTGGTCCATCAAGTTTTTACAACAGTACAGAAGAGTCAAACTAAAAAAATAGTTTTCATAATCACTGAAATCCACCTTATAAGGAAAGCCTGAGGTAAGTGTTTCTCAGCTACAACATGCAACGTCACCACTAGATGTCACTAAATCACACAGTGCCACATGAGTTGTTGCAATGACCAGTGGCACTGTCAGATCACCACAATACAATCTACGGTGTTTACAGTTCATCCTTGAACTCTGTGTCTGATCTGCAAATGGTTAAACTAATCTGGAGGTAAATTAGACGTGGAGACAGACAGACAGACAGACAGACAGACAGACAGACAGACAGACAGGTTTGGTTTGTAGCAGTTAGTCTGGTTGGAAAGGTACACACCCATACACAAGGTTTGGAAAACCCACATGTTGAATCTAAACCTCTGACACATGGATGAATTGGTTGAGTGGCAGCTGTGTTGGAAGCACAGAGACCTCATTGATAACTGCTGGTAAACTGAGGAAGATAAATGGCTGTTTGAACTCAATTACATCAAGCAAAGTTCACCAATCCGTTAGATCAAACCTGACGCTCGCTGGTGTCGGCTGTAATCAAGTCATCACTTCTTTCGCATTTGGACGCTCCAGATTCATCACAGGTGAAACAGTGACTCACTGGTGTGAAGATGTGTTTGTGTGTGTGTTTGTGTGTGTGTGTGTCTGTGTCATAATCAAATCTGTGGTTAGAAGGATCCACAGAGCGCCACCCCATCCATCAGTGCTACTGCGGTCGTCTGTGCAGCCTTGTCTAAATATTTAAGTGATCATTAAGTACGTGCGAGGTGGTGAAAGCTGCTCTGCACTCGTTGTAAATGAGCTTGTCTCTGAGGAGTAAACATATCGGTGCCTCTCCCTGCATCTGTATCTGTGTGTGTGTGTGTGTGTGTGTGTGTGTGTGTGTGTGTGTGTGTGTGTGTGTGTGTGTGTGTGTGTGTGTGTGTGTGTGTGTGTGTGTGTATGCGCGCGTGTGTCTGATCGAATGGTTCAGACAGTGCCATTTGTCCTCGAGGGCTTAGCAGATGTGTGCGGTGCAACTTATTCAGCATTCATGGTGCTGAAAACACTTTGCACCATGCACGATTACCATCAATTCAAGCATTGTCAACTACTGTAATTTCGTGATCCAGTGACTAATGTACAGCGTGTGCAGGAGCCATGTGTGAGAGCCAAAGGGCACGAATGCCGCTGTGCGCCACCGTTCGTTAACGAAAGTCTCTGCTCTCGGCTGGTAATTATGCTGAAGAGCTTCTGAGATCAATCTGTTCGCATATGCACAAACATGTGTTTTAGCATTAATTAGTGAGGCCATTTACTATTTTGATCTCCCGAGTCGGCATCGTACCGCGCAGGCGGCCATTACACAAATATGATTATCCAATCATCCAAAATGTATCCACTCCACTGACTTTATTTGACTCTCGCTGAGTCAATTGTCAGGTCAGTTGTGTGTGTAATTTTCCAGCAGTAGGTTTCATCTCTCGAACATGTCATAACTAATGGTGTTTGATATCCCGTTGATTGTTTCACTGAGTCGAATGCTGATTTACTCGGGAGGCGGTTAGAGTAGATTTTATTACTGACATTCAGGTTTCGTCATTATTCTTCAAATAGCATCTCAAGACCACTTAGTTTCAATGATGGGAAAGATGGTGTCAAAACAGCCTTGTCGTAACACCACTTAAACCATCAGTTTTTTTTTTTTATAAGAACATGTTTTTTAGACAATGTTCTTTCAAAGAGCAAAGAGCATGGTGCATTTATTTCCATGTGCCTGTCGTGAATCTAGGAAATCCATGGTTCAAGACAGTGTAACTCTCTAACTTTCCTTCGGCAAAAGTAAACAATTCTACTTTTTTGAAAGATGCAGCCTCATGCTTTCTGCGAGCAATGTAAAGATGTGCTCTTGAATACTGCTGGTGTTATTCTATTTCACAGACCTCTTTTTATGCCCCACCCCCCGAATCCTCGCTGCCACTCTCCCCCATCTCTCAGTATTAAAGCTGAGATGTCTCAAAATAGTCCAGCTCTGTTGCCCCATGAAATCCGTTCAGTTCCTCTGCTGCATGTAAATCATCCCCTTTCCCCTTTATACGTGGGATGCGCCTCTTCTATTGACGAGTTTGTATTTTTTTTGTTGTTGTTGTTGTTATGGGGAAAAAATGTCAACAAGGAGGAGTCAAATAGGAGTCACAGCCCCATGTTTTATTCATTGTAGCTCTGCTGTACGTACAGCCATATTTTTCACGTATATAGCTGTTGTTCTCGGAGAACAGTTTACAGAGCAGTCCACGTCCTTTCTCCTTCACCATCTGCTGGTTCGGTGATTGGAGGATACTTGGAGGGTCCCTGGGGAGTAGGGGCCCTCTCAGGGCTGCCGGCCTGCCTGGGAGGCACACCGGTCCAGACAGAGGCACCAGACAGCCTCCTCCGGCGAATCCATGACCTGTTACATTCACCACCGGCCACTCAGGCGTCCTCATTTACTTTGTGTTGAGGCTTGACATTTTGCTAAAAGCGTTTTTGTTTTTTGAGTTTGTTGATCATATAGAATTATTCAAGGCACAGGAAGGACTTTAATTGTCATGCTCCTTTCGACAGCCAGAGTTGCCCGGGAATGAATGTTTGATTTCAGTGAGTGGGGCGTGGACAAGTTAAACAAGAGCAAAATATTACAAATTGGCTACTACGTCTTTGCACTGGGACAGATTTTCTGCTGAACCTTTGTGTGATCCACCATGTGGCAAATGAGTTTCAATGGTGCTTTGTCAAATAACATGAAACTGTGATTGTCGTGATAACATGCCCGTGTTTGTTTAACCTGATTTGCACTTGATTCGTTGCCCACACGCGTGAAACACTTGCCGTCGTTGTCGTTGTTGCTATACAAACACAGACAGTGTGTATCAGCGCTGGCTTGCCAGGCGTTTGCTGTCATGGTTACAGTGACAAACACAAGGCTAAGGTTGTGGAACGGTCATGGTTAAAAGAAACATTGATAACTGTCGGTTTCAAACAGGGAGCAAGAAAATAGTCCCTTGTTAAAGAGTCACGTGTTTTGTTGAACCATCCAACTGCATAATGGAATGTTGACCAGCTGCATTCTGACCTTATATGAACAGAATGAGAAAAGAAGTATTGTACTGTATATTCTTTTGGCCATCTCAGAAATGTCTCACTTAAAATTGTATTTTGCAGATTCCATATTCTGCTTTAGTTTTTTTTTTTTTTGGCTTTCACTATTTCTGACCTGTGGCCAAAGTCCCTGAAGGAAAGGAACAATATTTACGGTGTGTTGTCTGGTATTTACTTGAAAAATTGTACATCTAGGTATCTGTGCAACTGAACACTACGGTATGAAGCCATAACAACTTCTAGTCTATTGATGAAATGAAACAAATGAAACCATTCAGTCAAGCAGAAACGTGCGAGAGCTTGCCCTTTGAAACCGGCACAGTAGGCGATGTCATTACTCACGGCTGTGACACACTGCGCAGATTGATCATGTGGTGAAACGGGATTTTCACCTCGTAGTTTACTCAACACCTGTTGGCCTTGTGAATGTACTACAGCGTTTCCACATCAACATTTCATGGAATCTGATCCTTTGCCGGTATCACAAAGGAACAATACTCAGACGGCTGTTAGTCAAAGAATCATCCCGACATAATGAATATGTTAGGGGTTCGAATGAAGTGGGTTTTTTCATCCCTGTCGGAGATTGCTCCCTTGCTCTTGTCCCCTGCAAGTTGTTCAGTGCTGTGCAGTTTTAATTGACTTCAACTCAAATCAGTTTTGAGTTTTGTAACAAGGTGAGTCTGTCACTGTTCCCAAATCTTTTTTAAGCTTTAACCCAGATTAGCATTACTTTTTTTTTTTTTACAAGCCTGTGCTAGAAGTGTGAAAATGACTTTTCCTCTTTTTTGATATGAACAGGACTGAGTATAGAGGACCGCTCTTTGTCAGAGGACAGTTGAAGCAATTTTATGAGTTTTATTTTATTTTTTTTTCATTTTAGCAATAAAACATGTTCCATTTCAGTAACCCGCTTCATAAATCCAATAAAGATGAATTTAATGCCGTATAAAGTCACATGGCGCCACAATTACCTGGGTAGAGTGTATGAGTGTCATGTTTGATAAATTGAGACCCTTTACGTGAATTCATTATGGGAGGTGAGATATACTGCTGGTTCCGGTATATTAGAATATGAGATTACGACAGGGTGACCAGGGAGGGCTACGCTAATGTACATGTGTGTCAAAATGTCTGTGAATTTGTGTGTCTATTACATTAAGGGGCTCTGATGGTGCTGTAGATTTTCTCCGGCGTACATTCAACATATGTGTGTGTGTGTGTGTGTGTGTGTGTCTGGGGTTCTGCATGTGACCCTCTGCGTCCTTGCTATCTCCATCCGCCAGGAGGAAATGTAGCGTCTGGAAAGTAACCATGGTATGGGTTGATAAAAAGGGGAGATGGAGGCAGCGAACACAAAGTGTGGATGCGTGCGCACCTGAGCGGATCGCAGAGTGAGGGTCGTGTGTGTGTGTGTGTGTGTGGGGGAGGGTGATTTGTTCCTCCACACAGATATACTGGATACAGAGGTACACGGGAGGAGGGCAAATGAGAGGGAGGTGAATAAAAGAAAGAAATGCATCTTTTCATGAGTGGTTTGTTGGAAGTGAAGTGGTAACCCCCAGCGCCGTCAGCATATTAAATGGATGAAGGCCAGTAGGCATAAAAATGGGTGGACAAGATGAAAGGCAGTGGATGGAGAGGTGGAATGAAAGAAGAAGAAGAAGAAGGAGGAGGAGGAGAGGAGAAGGTGAGCAGGGAGACAGCCAAGAACAGCTGGGGAAAATGGGAGGGATGAAGAGAGAGGAGATGACCCCTGGGGAGCCTCATCTCCCACATCAATTATGGAAGAGGAGTGTCTGTGTGTGTGCATGTGCACATGCGTGTGTGTGTGTGTGTGTGTGTGTGTGCGGAGGAGAGATAGAGAGCAAGAAAACACTTTTACAGCTGGAAAATAGCCAAATAAATGCTGCGGTCATGTCCATCTCTAGACCCAAACACTAATCGACCCCAGCTCAGCGTGCAGCTCCTTCTCAGAAATACATTTAAAATGACTGCATGAAAAACAAACACGTGAAACTAATCAGATGCATGACCTGAATGAATGCCCAAATTAGGAATGTACATCATGCATGTAGGAAAAAGTGTCAACGCACGCCTTCACTGGTGAAAATGCTCAACGAATTTATCCATTCTTTTTCAATAGAGTTTTTATTGAGACAAATAATTGTTTATATTTATTTACTCATCCATTTGAATTTCATGTCAAACATATTCACTATATTTAGTGGTTAAAGTTCCAGTATGTAACATTTGGCGAGAAATCTGGCCAGAATGGAATTATTTTCTTGACGTTTTTACGGTTGTATAATCGCTCAGATGTTTGGATCGTCATCCTCATTCACATGCAGTGAGCCTTTTTATTTTTTCATCAGACCTGCAACCACCATGTTTTTGGAGTAGCACAGCTTTGACAAGCAAACTATAGCCTTTCATGATTTTGCTGCAACTCTCAACTTCACCTGTAGATGTCACTAAATATTTAGCACCACATCTTTCATGTTATAGTAAGATTGTCCTTGCTGTCTGTACCTACAAGTTGTCAGGACTATGATGGTCCATATGTTAGGGCTTTAGCCATTCAATACAAATCCCACATATGCGATGATGGTCAGTCTTCAGTACACTGAACTCACCGAACAATTTGAGATCGACACTAACCAGGTCAAATTCAATGAAGTAATAAAACAAACAAAAGGTAGACAGATCATTTGTGCAAAACTTAAAGACAAATATACACGGAAAACACATATTAGCTTGGCAAATGGACATTTATACATCGTACTATAGGTCAAATATAATAGGTTGAAATCCATTATGCGGCCTGATGCCACATAATGGTTTTTCATTTGCATTCATCTTTTTTGCTTGAATATCAAGCGCTGATGTCATCACTCATGTGCATCCACGTATTCTTCTTTGGCTTGTCAAAGGAAGCTGAGCTGTTAGCGCAGGAGTGAACAAGCCTTAATGGCGGTTGCCATTCACAAGTAATGTCTTAAGCCTGCAATCACCCCTTGAATTAAAAAGCTTTTTAAATGTAGCTGTGAATGGGGAGGGGGGGGGGCTGCTCGGGGTGAAATGCAAGTGAGTGAGTGTGTGGGCAAAATGTCTCAGCTTGTGCTTGCGCCCATTTCCATTCATTCAACCTTTGCTGATGAGGTGTCAGCAGCTCTTTCGTCCTCACGACCACCGCCGTACGCAACCTCCTCAGAGGTCAATGCGAAATGTCAAGTGTGACGGATGCTCCCGTCACGCGGCGCGTGACCTCTGACCGCACATGTAACAAGGCGGGGTCAAGATGGAGCCCAAATGGCATTAAAAGTCCACCCAGTGTGGCTGCAAACGCTTGTCATTATGGAACAATTGGTTTCTTGGCCCAATAATCGCACGTGGAGATCAGTACACTGGTTCAGTCAATTCATCAAGTCTCCTCCTCTCATGCATACTAAGGACGAACGGGGAAAATAAGCCGTCGCTCCATTCATATTCATGTGATGAGATTGAGAAATACTGGAGGGATGGGGGGGGGGGGCGGCGGGCGGATGGTCATTTGAATTTCAATAACATATCAGACATTTTCAATTTGAAAATTAAAATTCCAGATGAAATCCCTCCCTATAACCTCATTTGACAGTTCATCCAGATCCCAGAGAATATATTCCATTTGTCCGTTTGAGACTGTCACAAACACAGCCTGATCCCTCACCTCTTAACCACTAACTGTGGAGTCATTCCTCAGTTTGAGGATGATTAGTCTTCATGTTTTTGTGCGTGGTGTGAGAGAGAGAGATTGTGGGGAAAGAGCGAGAGGAAGCAGAGTAAGGGTGGTGGGGGGGGGCGTGGGGGGCAGGATGGTCCAATCTGGCGTACAGTATGAATTTCCATCTGGTGTGGCAGGAAATCGATGTGGAAGTGCAGCCGTTTGAGCTCCAAACCTGAATGCGGCCACAGTATAATCACCTCTCTGCCGACCTTCAGGGCTTAGCAGGGTGCACATGAACACACGCACACACACACATGTATATACTGTACACACACAAGCAACCTGACATACTCAAGCTGACAAACACGCACCAGCAGGCACATGCACTGTACTCACATGATGCTCTCACAAACATGCAGGTAAACACACATACACACACACACACACACACACACACACATGCACACAATACTGAGCTTACTCACCCACACAGGCTGACACACATTGTTTATTTAAGTCTCCATTGGGGGGTATTGTATTGACATGTCAGTGTGGAGTTGGCTAGTGCTGCTCCTCCCCAGTGCCCATTTTCTCACAATAGCCCACACGTATTAGCCTTTTTTTTTAATTAACATCGGCAAACGTGCCGTTGTTATCATTATTATCGACACATTTAAGGTGGAATCGTTGAGCATATTGGCAAATTTAGTCGCCGAAAAAAGCCGGATAATTCCCTCTGGAGTTACTTGAGACCAGAGTAGGGCTGAGAGGAGGAAGGAATACTGGACTTACATTTGTTAGGTGCCCAGAAATACAAGCTCAGATGAATGTTAATGTTGCTCCCTGTGTCTGCTGGATTGTGTTTATTAATTATTCAGTACAGTTTTAAATCAAGGTGGGATTGTATGTGTGGGTTGATATATTTTACCTGCAGCTCAGTGTCCTTAGGATTCTCTTTATTCTTTTCTAAAGGGGACCTATTATGGTTTTCCTCACTTGTGGATTTAAACACACTGTTGTAGAGTAGAAGTATCACTAATGAACCGGGGGATGTCAATCAAACAGAGACACTCTCCAACTTCACTATAGGGCTCGAAAGGGCACGTGATCTCGCAATGCATTGTGGGCCGCCGGCGCCATTTTAGCGGGCTACAGGCTTTGTTTGCAGTGCTGAGTTCGATGCGGTGCTGCAGAGACAGAGGCTCAAACACATGGATAAATGGAACAAACAAAACGTAAAGGCGATGGACCGTACCGAGACGAGCTGGAACCTGCTCCGAAGGCTCGGTATCTGGAAAAGTAAAACTATATAATAATATAAATACTGCTCATCATCATAACAGAGGATAAAGAACAAATAGAAAGCCCATTAAATGGGCATAATAGGTCCCCTTTAAGAATATAGCCATGGTTTTCCCATTTGTTTATTTTTTATTGTGCTCAAATTATATTCATATGCTTTGCGATAATCATCAGCCGCTTATATATCAAATATGCAGCTTCCGCTGTTAAGGGTCCCTCAACCAAAACAACAACAAAGGGAAAATCTACCTAACATGTCTTAGGTGCAAATGACATTCACAGACATTTTAAGGTGTTAAAGTTTTTGTCATGAAAAGCTGCAAACGACAATGAATAATAGAATCCAGTAGGAGTTAGCCCTGAGACATGGAAGACACTTAGCGCGCTAACACTTCCTGTTCCCTCATCAGTGTGTTACGTGAATGGGTTTTCAGTAACAGGTCTGACATAAGGTCGGTTGTTAACACAAGCCCATGGGACTCGAACGATTTGTTTATATGATATAGCTAATGGTCCACTCCTGAGTGAACAGAGGTCGCTAACAAGCAGTTAAATGAGACCATTGGGGACCTTATTTGTAATTATATGGTTTTATATAGGTGATGATGACAAGTCAGCGATGTAATCAGAATAACAGTAGCTGTTTTTGTGTAATCATCACCCATTGTTATCTTTGAGGCGAAATATTCAAATGTATAAGCAACATCACCGTATTCATTAATGACCTGTGGCAGTTTTTCATTCAGCTGGGTGTGAAATGGAACATAGTACGACCATGTGAGCGGGTAAAATCAATGGAGTCGTGAGACATTGTGAATTTATGGCTCACCACACACACCTCATTGATTCAGCCGAGCATAAAATGTGGGACTTGATATGTTTGTGCGCGATGGTGCTTCTAGACCAGACTCTTGACTTCTGCTGTTCTACAATAAATACACCTGCTGAAAGAAAAAGAAAAAAACAATTTAGAGGGAAACCCAATTAGAAAAACTGCCCCCAATTAACTTCTTCTGATTCCAAATTCATCTCCAAACGTTTGAGAAGTGACAAAAAAAACAAAGAAAACCACTGGGCCATTACCCTGGAGGCCCGACTGATCTCTGCAGCCCTCAGAGAGGAGATGGACGCACCGGCAGCTGAGACCTCGCTGATTATAGTACGGAGAGGCAGCAGGGGACAATCACACTGTGTGTGTGTGTGCCTGAGTGTGTGTGTGTGTGTGTGTGTGTGTGTGCCTGAGTGTGTGCACGCTTGTGTTTGTGTATATGCATGCATACGGGTTACTGCTATCTTGCAGCTGTGTCCCATGGCTCTGAGGTTTAAGTGACAGGTCGGTGGCTGAGCTGATAGGCGGCGGGAGGAAAGGGAGCGATGGATGGATGTGATAGCAGTGTTGCGCAGGGGTGTGGAGGGGGAAGATGCGAGATGATGCAACATGGGTGGGGGGAAGGTGAGGACGGAGGAAGAAACAATGAATATAAATACAGTTAAAGGACAAGAGGAAAGGAGTGTGGAATGACAAATTCAGACTGGGAATATATTATCTCAGGGCATGAATGTATATCTGTTGCCTCTGAGTGAACACATCTAATAATATTGTAGATTGTGTGTGTGTGTGTTTTTTTTTAGAGAGCCAGCGTCACTGATACTCTGAGGCTTGAATCTTTGATATAGCCTGAATAAACATTGGTTTCCGTCTATTTGTCCATGTAATAGACTTGGTGTTTCACAATAGATAATGTCGTGTTGCTGGTGTGAAATGAATTAAGATAAGGCAAAACATAAAGGAGAGAAACAGATCGCAGTTTAAATGTGTCTTGGTGGGATAACTCTCCTATTCCATAATAAGCCACTGCGAAGCCAGCTCTCCTAAAAGTGAAGGAAAAGACAAATTGCCCCGTTTTTATGAGCTTTAGGGATTTTACAGGCAATGATGAATAGAGATGATTAATTAGTGATTATGAAACCGGCGACATCAGCTGTGTTTAATGTCATGTGTGGATGAAAATGCATTTTTGGGTTCATTTGCAGGTCAGTGCTTCTCATGTCGTCTGTGTGTGTGTGTGTGTGTGTGTGTGTGTGTGTGTGTGTGTGTGTGTGTAAGCCACGCCCATGCATTACCTTCTCCTTGTCACACCTCGTGTGATTATGGCTCCAGGTAATCTTTGCAATTACTATCCACACACACAGTTGTGTGGTTTGAATTAAATATAGAGACACGACATCACGGCGGCAACAGCAGGGGGCGTGTGCGTGCCTCTGTGTGTGTGTGTGTGTGTGTCTGTGTGTGTCTGTGTGTGTGAGTGCCCCCCACTAAGGTACATCAGCATGGGCTGTGATGGAAAATGACATTTAGTTTTATTTTTGGAGGATGCCACATAAGTCTAAAATTACAGTACGTGAGGTCATTGCTTACATTATCAGATGTCAGCTTTATGTCATTGTTTTGAGTTTTGCCAACTTTCTTTTTGAATGTGATTACGTAAACTGACTTCTTTTCCGAGGGCTGCATATGAATAAAATGCTTTAAAAATACGTTGCCGTCCTCTTTTAGACAAAGAAATCTAAACTGGAACCAAGCACTGACATTAATGTATGTCACTCTCTAACTTTAACTGTATGGTGGTGATACTTTTAGCAGAAAGTTCAGTGCGTCACGCCGAGTTTATTATTATTATTATTTTTTTCACCCGTTCACCAGCTCAGTGTCCCCAGATGGCCGGTCCTCCTCTGGTGTCTGGTGCCTTCACTGTGATTGATCTGACAGAGGCAGCAGCAATTAGTCAGCCTCCCTCTCCACAAAGCCTCAGCTGCAAAAAGGTAAATTAATTGGACAGAAATTATGACAAGGAATCAATTTGTTCAGACTGGGGGCGTCTCCAAACAAGCCTCAGTCATCTCTGTGAATTTCATGCCTCTATAAGAGAAATACAAATGGACGACGATATATCGACCCATTTCATTTGAGAACCTCGTCCTTAACGACTTTTAAAAAGAAAGAACATCATAAATCAATCAGTGCCGGGACTTAGAGGTGAAAGAATTGAGATCATTTCCCTAATGGTGCATTAAGCAACTTTCATTGTTTAAAGTCACTTTAATGCCAATAAGTGTGCAGAATTTCAATAGCTTCCTCCACTTCTTGAACTTTGTAGATGCAGCACCTCACTTCACTCCTGCAGGTGTCACCACTGGTTTCAGAAGTGTTTGGATTTTTCTCTAATGTTGAATGACCCATTGAATCATTGGAACAAAGTGTGAAGCTTTGAATGTGACAAAATGTGTAAGAACTGGAAACCTCTTATCATTCTTTTATTGTGTGATGTGTTTTAAGATTGTCCACTTTGTAGAATTGGTATCTTAACGGTAACTTGAAGCAATTTTTTTTTTTTGTCTGTGGTGAAGTAGAGATATAAAGAATTTTACATACTTGATTGTGCAGCAGTACGCGATACTCGCTTCAAAGTAGATCATGTGTCAGCTGTTTGATTTATGGCGGAGACAGCGATTAACCAATCGATTACATAATGTCATGGTGCATGACTCAGCTTACCAGCAGGACGTCATAATGTCTTTGTCCTTCCTGTCAAATTTGAATGATGTGTTATCTTGGCTTGATATAAGGAATTAGTTGTGTGTTTGTTTGTTTTTACCGTGTCAGGACTCAATGATACGCAGCCATAACAGTAATGCTCTTCATCTGTAAGTGTGTGTGTGTGTGTGTGCGTGCGCGTGTGTGTGCGTGTGCGCCCGCGCGCGTGTGTGTCTCTGTCTGTAAGCGACCTTGACCAACCAACAGGCAGTAAGTCACAGCTGTGAGCTGATGAATTGAACAGCTCTTCAGTCCAGCTGATAGGAGAACAGAGGATGAGGAGCCAGCAGCTCAGACACAGTTATGGACATTAGACACACACACACGCACACACACACACACACACACACACACACACACACACACACACACTTCTGTTTTTTAACTAAATATGATAGCAAAAACAGCAACCAGAAACCCAAATGCCACTCAAGCGTTTTCAACACCTACTTCTCCAGAAATGGAACCAACAGTGTACACATGCTGCACAGTATACGTATATTACAAGTTGGTACAGATGATAACAGCCGTGTCATTTGTAGTTAAGTGGGTCACACTGTAATAATACCTACAGCTGCGTCCAACCGCTGACCCAGCTTCTTCTCGCATGTCTTCATGCTTGTGCAGGATTTTCTAAAAACTGTTCCTCTGGGGAGCAGAGATGACTTTCAGTGGCCACATCTGAGGTTCGGTTAGATATCTTCTCATCTCTCTTTCTCTCTCTCTCTCTCTCGCTCTCTCTCTCTCTCTCTCTCTCTCGCTCTTTCATATCAGAAGTGCATTTCAGAAACGACGGGCGCAACCACACACTGCTACGTCTGCATATAGCCACACCGACCGATACCACAAAGAGGCTGTAATGTGTGAAGATACAGGGGAGGTGGCTCCTCTGGCAGATGGGGAGCTGCGCACTCAGGCCTGTGATTCAGCACCACTGTTTATACTTGTGTTTACATTTGTCTGTCAGGAATAGATTTGGGGAATACATGCCCTGCAAAGGAACTTGAAAATTGATAAGTAGTTCTTTTAACTGTCCCATGTCAGCATCTATTTACACGGCTCTAACATGATTGAATTATGAGTGTGTCGTCGTTTGAAGACACGTGCAGATCTGTTTGTGAAGGCTATGAATAGAGGAGTTTTCCACATTCACAGTAAACCAGGGCAGTGGAAGTATTTTTTTTCTATGCATTTGTGGTTAAAGGTGCAGTGTGTAAGATTTGGCGGCATCTAGAGGTGAAGTTGCATGTTGTATCCATCACCTCACCCTCACCCTTCTGTGCATGCAGGACAACCTATGGTCGACTTCAGTTGTCATCAACACTCAAAATATGTTTAGTATGTCCACTGTGGGCCACTGTAAAAACATGGCAGCCTCATAGTGAGGACCCTCGTATAAATATGCGTTAAGGGGCTCATTTAAGGGTGATGAGAAAAAAAAAAAAACATTCCGGTGATTATCTACACTCGTGAAAATGTCAGTATGTAATTGTTTTGTAATATTTCTAGAAATGACAAAAATGACCGAAAACTTACGCACTGCACCTTTTTAATGGCACAAATATGTCTGTACCATAATCACAAAGAAAATCACACATACGTCCTTGTACTTCCCTCTTGAGTATCATGGACCTATCTGCTCAGGTTCACGCGTCTCCTCCATTTGCTCACCTCCAGATTCTCAGAGCAAGATCACATCCGCTGACCTTCTCTCTCCTGGCTGCGCGCCACAGTAAGCGTAACCTTGTGGGCGTGTTTCGTGGCAGCCGGGGTCCTCAGTCTGAGGCCCACTCCGCTCCACAGTATCAGAGCCAGAGATGTTACACAAGCATCAGTTCTTCCCACGTACGGTAATATTTTTCTCCCTCCTGCTGCTGCTGCTCCAGATTAAAGTTTCCGCTAGTCGTAACCAGGGGAGACATATTTGTTTATATGAATGTGCAAAAAGAAAATCTTCATATTGACATTTCTGAAAATCACGAAAGTAAAGATAATACTCACATGATAGACACTGTCTTCAGCCTGTTCTTTCAATAATACAAAGGTCTGCTTCCTTATAACTGTAGGCATTCTGACTGAACTTTTGTTCCTATTGATCCTCCTGGTATAAGGCCGTTCCTGTGGAGTGGCAATTCAAGTAGAAAAGCAAAAATCCTCAGTGAGATGCGGAAAACGGAGAAGTCGCAAGCGAACAATTGTGGCTGTCTGACAAAACCAGACAGTCTCCTTTGTTAACAGTTGTCAGGTCTCATGGGGTTAGACTTGCTTTTCTTCAAACTTGTGAATGTCTGAAATGAGATTGTCACCTCAACCGACTGGACAAAAATATTTAAAGTTAGAATCATTCTCTGCCGAAGCAAGGTGATGTGAACCATTTCGGGTTCGTCAATCATATTCGCAAATCCCTCTTTGAGCTCGGCTTTAAGGGTACGGCTGCTTAACGAGAGACACGTGGATAACGATGTGTCCAACAAGCCCAGACGGCCTCCTCTCACCACAGCTGTCAGCAGCCTTCAGGCACCACGTCTTCATGTCCAGGTCCAGGCTGAAAGATTGACCTGTGAGATGTACTGCAGACGTTGCTGACGATGTTCTTCTCTCACCGCTCTGATGAACGTTTGGCTTTTGGTTGAAACGCAGCAAACTGACAGCTTTTCTAAAGGTACGGTCAATGGCATTTTCTCATCTTTATTTGGTAGGACCAGATTTAGGGCGAGTGAGGGCTGGACAGGGGCCAAAGCTGCAGCCAGTGCAAAAGGAAACGTAACGGACATGATCTGAAGACAGTGAACAATTCAATATCTATTATTATGTGCAGGTGAGAGTTGCCATCGTGCCAGTCAGTGAACAGGCTTCTACAAAGGCTCTACGTTAGATGTTCCTTGACTTACTTAACGTCTATCGGCGGCTTTTTTTCTGGATTGCACACGTTTGCATCTTAAGCGCTAGCTAGCCGCAGCGACTGTGTCTCAAAGCTCTAAAAATGGAGTCTTAACACAAACAACCACCAACTTGCTGGAACTCTCTCCCTGTTGTTATGCCCTGGGTCGCACTGTAGTAGTTTCCCTCGGTCCTTCACCTGAGCTCATGACCTGCCCTGGCGGCTTAGCTCCAGTGTGGGCAGGTCGGGTGATGGATGGTGCAGGCAGCCGCTATCTATTAACCAGCCAACTTTATTGTTGTGAATATTTTGCTTTTGGATTTGTCTCCAACCGTTTGTTATTGTCATCTGCATTGACTTTGCAAGTGCTCCTCACAGGACCACTACATGGTCACAGCTGTACATGGGCCCCAGGAACTGATGCACAATAGGATGCTTCTTTTAATGGTAATAAGAGGAAAGGTCTTTTCAACTCATTTATTCTTTCCTGTCTCCTCTAAATGACTGGCTGAGGAGTAAAAAGTGCATTCTCTTGTATCTCTCTGATTCTTCATCGTCGATGATGTCCTCATTAATCTTACGTGCTTGTTCTAGTCTGAAGGCTTTAAAAAAATCTTTTGACAGACCAGTGGAGACGGCAGCATGACAAGGGCTGCCTGAAATATTCAAATGAAATGAAAGATTGTGTAAAATAAGGGGAAATGACAGGACTAAAATAATCCCATTCAAACCGTAATGTTACGTGCTGTTTTTAAGTGACGTGTGATGTTACAAAGTGGAAAACCAAAACAAGGCGACAAAGTCTATTAGCGTCTCGGAGGATATATAAAGCCCCCGTCAGCAAATTAACAAGTGTATGGAAGCTTTCGCTGCGGCATCTGATGCTGGCCTGAGAGGACAAGAGGGAGGTGAGACTTTTACACATGTCCATCCTGTGACCGCTTTCTCTCACGTTCTGATGAGTGCTGGCGCAGTGACACCGAAACAGGCTCAAGTCGCACAGAGACGTTCTAAGAATAAAGGTGTTTTTTTTGTGTCTTTTCTTGATGCAAGTTAGTAGATACAACCCGTCAATACATCGTTTACAATTATAGATTCATGCAAAAGTGCAGTGTTTACGATTTTGGTCATTTTTGTCACTGTCACTAAGAATCTGACAAAACAATGACATACAGACATTTTCATGAATTTCTAATCATGCAAATGTTTTTTTTTCTCCCCATTACGCTAAAATGAGCCCATTGATGTATATTTACATGGGGGGGGGGGTTCCTCTCTATGGAGGCTGCCATGTTTTTGTTTTAAACTGAAGTCCACCATAGGTTCTCCAGTGTGCTCAGAAGGGTGAGGTGATGGATACAACTTGCAGCTTCACCTTTTAGAGGTCACCAAATCCTCCACACTGCACCTTTATCACTATCTTAAACAGCCAGTTAAGTAACTTTCTCTGCCCAATATTTCTTGACTGACTCTGTGATGGCAATTTAAAACATATTTGAATAGCAATTTAGAAAATATCTATTGTGAAGAGACACAGACTTGTCTTAAAACTTGTGTTAAAATCTGCTGGAGTGAAATTTAAAACTTGACATGGAAAATCTAATATTTGGGGGCAGAAAAGAAATGACTCAAAGTTTTAAATATTTATTGGAATTTTTTTGTTCCCTATTCAAATTTTGTCATTTTCATGTCCTGGAGAATATTCAGTGATTAGTTCTCTCGGCTGCTGTCAAACTAGTAATATGCATAAAATGATGATCACTCCTTACAGCAAATAACGGTTTCTGTCTTTTTCCTCATATGAATAAAGAAATGAGCTGAAAGCTGTCAAGGAAAAAGCAGAATGACCTGCAATAAATGTGCGCTCGAAAGAAAAAGGAAGGACTGAACATTTGTGCAATTTTCTTCGAATTTTCATATGCTCATTTGAATTTTCATATTTTGAATTTTTTTCCTTATTCAAGGGAAATAGAGACAACTTCGGACAGGCTCCTCTCATAGGGCACCGGTGCTTGTAAACACAAAAAAAAGTGATTGTGCAATAAACGCAAGCCTAGTGAAATCCATACCCCTCCGTCTGTCTCACCAGTGTACAGGCATGACCAATCCCCGCAGGATGTGGATGTGGGGGGATGTCGGCTTCAGGAAATATGCAAAATGCACGGTTGAAAGGAGCCGTCCCATTTCTGACGTCAGAATGGGAGGAGGCTTCAGGCTCTGCACCTTTCTGACAGAGACGTCTTATTTGCACCGACTGCACTTACATCTGGAGGCTTTGCCATATTACAGATGAAAGGTATAATATACAGCTATATGATATGTATATATACCTTCTCCCCTTCTTTACAAAACCAGTCGGACCCGGTGTGCGTGCGACGCACAGTGCAAGTCACACAATTGTAGAAAGCCTCCATTTGTTTATAGAAATGCTGTTTCTTTAGGAAGCACATAAGGCCGACCGTCAGCCTTATTGAGTAACGGCTCAACTGAAATGTTTTGACTCAAACCTTTTATATTCAGTCTCTTTCTTACGAAATATATGCTCATTTGTATGCAAAAAGCTCTTGGCACCAAAAACAGTGGGGTCTCGGAGCCCACCGGCTATTTCTGACAACAAATGAGCCTCTGGAGGCCGCGGCTCAACGGCAGCTCGTGGTGCAGACGGCAGATATCCATATCTGCATCGAGTCAAATGTTTCTCCTCAATCAAACACAAATCGATCCCTGTAGAGAACATTTCATTTTCAGATTACATATTGGCAAATGTCTCTTTGCGGCTCTTTGATGCAATTTTAATGCAGATTGATTAAATGGCTGCAAGCAGATGCTTTTTCAGTCTCTGCTGTTGCCCGCTCGGACCGTTTACCTGCAGGCGACGCTTCAGCGTCCAACTCGAAATTGAACTCAAAATGCTTGTGGCCCCAAAGCTCTCCCTCCCTCACCCTCCCATTCTTCATATTCGCAAGTAAAATCTGTTTATAGAGATTAGCAACAAACTAGCTGCTGACTTTTATGGCTTTGGGAGGGAGTTTTATACTCGGCCACACCCCCCTCACATTTACCACAACATCCTGTGTCAAATTAAAACCTTGACATTTCCCTTTTTACATCTTTGTCACCGCAGACAATGAGACGCTTTGGTCCTCGTATGATCAACACTGTTGAATCTTACCGAGACCTTTTTTTCGCAGATCCATCACTCCTTGTTTGTTTCAGTATGTACTCTACACCCATATTTTATTTTGAAAGGGTCCACTGTAGCGCTACGACTATGAGAATTGCTGGCGTGTGTACACAAACTGTCGTCATCGCCTGAAACAAAACAAATGAGATGTATCATTGTGGTTGTTATTTTTAGAAAGCAGGTCACAGATTAATATGGCGTAAGGTTGATTGGCATCTTCCCTCATCGGTCCGAGGGTGTTTCCTCCTGGCCGCTGAAGTTTCCTTCACACAAACACACTTTCACAGGATTATCTCTTCACTCCCGGCTATACCAACTGTGTGTGTATATATATATATATATATATATATATGTATATGTGGTGTGTGTGTGTGTGTGCGTGAATGTGAATGTATTAACTGGCAAGCGCCCCATTTTATATCGCAGTGGTGTGACTTTTTAGGTTATCTCCACTTCCCCTATGGTCATTATGCTTCCAGATTCATTGAGTGTGTGTGTGTGTGTGTGTGTGTGTGTGTGTGGATGAGGTAGAGACTTCCATCCCCGAGTCCCTGAGCTCCCCTCCAACATCACCCATGGGCTCGGTTTTGATCCCCTCGCCAGTCATTCTCCTCAGCCACCTCTTAAGCCGCCGTGCATGCGGCCATGTATGTGTGTGTGTGTGTGTGTGTGTGGAGGGCCACAGGGATGCATGCACAATGCCCCCTAAAGCCTTTTGTGCTCCAAATTTACACCGTCTTGCCCTTATTCCCACCGCCAATTTCTCCCCTGCTTGTTCGATGGTGTATGCAGCGCAGTGCAGTGCAGGGCTTGTAACGGCAGAACAAGGCTTGGCTCCCTTCCCCTGCTCGCTCTGCCATCTGAGGTCTCAGAGGTATACTCCTCTTGCTGTTTCTTCACAGCCCAGGGCCCTTTCCTCTCCTTTCCTTTCCTTTCCTTTCCTTTCCTCCCCCCGCCGTCTTCAAAGCATGAGAGACAGTTGCTCTCTCCCTCGTTCCTGCGAATCTTCAGCGGAGAGTCCTCTGCCAGGCTCTCCTCAGTTTCTGAGAAGTCGGAGGCGAGCGGTGCAATGCTTTAGCGTGCCGCGCATCACGCAAGAACGGTGCCGCTATCGGCACGGCAGCGTTCTCGGTGTGACACCCGTCCCCTCGGTGACTCATCATATCATGAGACTCTCTCAAGGAACTTTGAACAGATTCCACGGGTTAAGTTCATGGCACATGCGCACGGTTTTTACTAATGGATCCCAAGAAGACGTACAGTTTGAATATTGTATGACTGCGGCGTGATGTTTCTCCCCGGGGAATCACGATGCCACGCTTACGTAACGAAAAGGCCATGTCGTCAGTCCCCCCAAACACTGTATTTCCTCTTTCAATATTGATATTGTCATAATTTCACTATCATTTAAAGGCGCAGTGTGTACGACTTGGTGACCTCTAGAGGTGAAGTTGCATGTTGTATCCATCACCTCACCCTCACCCTTCTGAGCCTGCAGGAGAACCTATGGTAGCCCTCGGCTGTCATTCAAACTCTAAAGATGTGTAATACGTCCTCTCTGGGTTACTGTAAAAACGTGGTGGCCCCCGTAGAGAGGACCCCCTCTTCGCGTAAACATTCAAGGGTGATGGGAATTTTGAGTTTTCGACCATAGGTTCCCCGGCGTACTCGGAAGCGTGAGGGTGAGGCGATGGATACAGCACGACACCTCACCAGTCAATGTCACCAAATCGTACACACTGCACCTTTTAAAGTGCTCGAAATGTGTTCACTTGACTAGGCAATAACGTCGGCCCCGATTGGAAGCCTGGCCAACGTCCAGACTACCACAAGACTTTATCATCTTGATACGAGGCAGAGCAGATATTGTTCAGTGCCCAAGATATTACAAGTATGAACAGTGTGAAAGATTGTTGGTGGTTATGTAAATCACAGGGAGCAACAGCAAAGTGGAGATGAGTACTTTGAAGCTTTATGACTGGGAAAAGTACAGTCATTACATTTAGCATTAAACTGCAAAATGACGACAAAGGTTTGTTCATTTTATAGCATTACAATACTTAACAAAAGCACAGATACACTGTAACTTTGGTCAAACTAATCCAGTAGTGTTTTGTTCAATTCTAAATGACTGTTGAGGGTAGTCTGTAGGGGCCGGTTCACAATAGAGAAGCAATAAGCCCTGGGTTTCCTCTGGAAGATTGTTTTTTCCTCAGTGTCCAGGATTAAAGATGCGCGCACACACACACACATATACACACTCACTCTGACGAGGAATATCTCACAGGCAAAAAGACCAAAAGAGAGGTAAGGGGTCAGGAAGAATGTCAAGATTCATGAGATTTGAAAAATCAGGTCCTGAGTTTATTACGTCTCTCCAGGGATCTCTAACTAAGCTGCCTCCTCTGTGCTTTATGTTGCTCTGAATGACATGTTCTCTACGGCCCATATACAGTTTACCATCGCAGACTATTGCTAGATGTCTTTCTTGAAACCCACGCAAGAGCTTGTAGCTAATAAACTCAACTGTAGCTCAAAGAACTTTGTATTCCTGCCTTTGAGGGTTTCAAGGTAGAGCTGGAGCCGGCGTGAAAGACGAGGTGCATCCTGGATCATTTGTAGGTCACATTCACACCTACACCAATCGACATGCCTTTGGTCATATGGGGGAAGAACAGGCCGTGCTCAAGGAATTCAAACCAATCAAGGTGACGAGCCAGAACGCTGCCCACAGTAGTCAACCTCCCCTGCTCACTTAGACAGGACAGAGATGCTTTGACTTGATGCTTTTAAACATGAGTGGATTACCATAAATCACAAGTACAAATGCATATTTTCCAAATGTGCCAATGAATGAATGTACTTAGTGCGTGGAATGCTGCTCAGCCCCGGCCTAAACACTAAGTAACCACTGTAAGAAGTGAGCTAATAAGCCAGATATGCTCGATTGCCACTTACATTAGAGAAGATAAACACCGTTTAACCCATTTCTCGGGTTTGTTCATCGCCGCCCGCCTTTCTCATGAAATACACACGTGAACACTGCTTCCTTGTGTGCAGATTTCCAAAGATTGCAGAGGTTATTAAGCTATGCTTTGGCAATCAGGGTCATGGGGGGAGGTTGAGTACAAAGAAGTCAGAAAAAAACTTTGTCAGCACAGCAGCAATTGTCTGAGATGCCAAATATTATATGAGATTATTCATCATTGTGTCGCAGATGATCAAAGTTCTTAATAAGGCCACGCGGCTTGGGATAAACTGTTAGAGAGATAGCGAAGCCTTTATTTATTCAGATCAAATATTTATGGAATGAAAACACTGAACATCTCCACTAAGTGTAAATTTTTAATGGTTGTTTGTAAACCAGGTTCTTTCAAACCCCTAAAATTCCCAGAAAGATTTCAGAGGACATTATCCGGGTGTCCTCGGTGGAGACCATTGGCGAAAGACTTTTGCACACGCACTCATACGTAGACATAGAACAGGCCCACACGTAAACCGGTTGCGCTGTGCTCACATGTACTTATTCCGCGCCACTAATGACAACCCGACCAACACGGAGAGTAATAATGGTCAATAAGGGGCCTATTGACCCCCATTAGTGACTCATAGAAAACTCCATTAATTCACAGGGGAAACATTATTCTAGGGCACATAAATTTTATGTGTGTGTGTGTGTGTGTGTGTGTGTGTGTGTGTGTGAGTGAGCTCACACATGTGGGTCCGTCCACCACCCTGTCTGCATTTTGATTTTATCTACAGTACATCAAAACCATTTTTTTTCCATTTGGCTGATAATTATTTCCTCCGTGTGTGATTCTGTCTCACATTTTCCAGCTTTTGTGTCTCTTTCTTTCGACTGTGTCACACTTCTTGTACTTGCGGCAGCCATTTCATTTTCTGATCTAACATCCATAAACAGAGGGGGGGAGGGGGGAATCCAGGATAAGTGCCATTAAGAGCAGCAGTGGCGAATACAGACAGAAACAGTATCAGTGCGTGGATAATGATAGCTGGATAGGGAGGGATTAGCACATGGCTAAGCTTGTTGTGACCACAGATTGCAGGGCACTCCAAATGAGCACCGCCAGCCCGTGGCTGTGCGCGGTGGATTAGAGATGGGTGGGACAGGTGGGGCTCGGGGGAGGGACGGACGGCAGCACCAACGTCTGTATGGTTAACGCATTGGCTCGGTGAAGAGCCTAATGGCCGGCTGGCTGACTGGTTAGCTGGTCTGCTGGCGGAGTGACCGCCGAGTGGCTGGTTTGTCGCCTGGATTGCTGGAAGTCTGGCAGGCGGCCCAGTGAGGCTGTCGCTGGCAGGGAAACGAGCCACTGAGCTCCGGGAGCGACGGGTCACGATGTCAGGTCATGCGACTGCGGGTGATTTACGCCGCTAAGATTTGCCGCTCACCGTAGTTCTCTAGCTGCCGCTAATCAAGGAGCGATTCATATTCACCCCGAGATTACGAGACGTATTAAGGTTTTAGTGTACGAAGCCACAAATTCACTGCAGCTGCCACAGCTGCTGTCTCTCTTGATTTCTCAAGCGGAGTCTGAAGCAGGGACCGTTCACGTCAAGAAGTCCCTCATTGACAGATTCCTCTCTTTCCCCTCGACATGGGTTGTTTCACTGATTGAGATATTGCCGAAAGTATATTGCAGTTTATTGGGAACATCTGCGTACAACTACTACAGTCTGACACATCATCCATTATAAATATATATATATCTCCTACTTTCCAGCCTTTGTTTATTCTCAAGAGATGTGTGGATCAAATTGAGCTATTGTACTGTGTTATACTGAGACTCAGTATTTCCCTTATTTTAAAAATGTAGATATAATTCTTCTGAACAAAGAGTGTACAGTAGAATATATCAGCATTAGAATGGTATTCCTAATCCCTATTAAAGCGGCAGTGTGTAATATTGTTTTGTAATATTTTTTCCACCAGTACAAGTGACAAAAATGACACGCTGCACCTTTAATTATGGACCTCATTAATTGTGTATCATTGATAGTAGTATCAGCTCTATATTGGCCGACCATTAGTCAGAGAGATTTATGACTCACATGTGAATGTGCACTGTAATGTTGTTTACTTTTATCTCACAAAGAAGTTTGGCGATTTACTTCAATTTGAATATGTGAAAAGAGACTGTAAAATGTAAATAAATACAAGCAGCAAGCGCGGTAACATAAGGTAGCTGAAATTATGTCTCCCACCATATTGCGCAACTGCTTTTAAAGCATCTGTAATCGAGTGAACTTATTCAAAATTTTAAAAAAAATGCATTTTTATTTCAAGAAGAGAGACATTAATATTTTATGTTATAACCAATAAAACCTCCTCATTTGCATTACAGATGTAATGTTTGTATTGAGACAGATTGAGTTTCACGCTCTGCATGTGCTTTAAAGATGGAGTCTGATATCAGTCCTGACAATGACTTATTGTCTTTATGTGGGCGTGATATGTGGGCGTTGTTTCGCACACACACACACACACACACACACAAAATTCACCTTCTGTGACCCAGTGAATTCCAACCTGTGTTATCATCAACCACATTCTGACTAACCTCTGGGGGGGGGGGGGGGGGGGGGGGGGTAGCCACTCAAGCTAACGACCACTAGATACGATTGTGCTCCCGTCGTGTTGGGAAGGAGTCGGCGGTGAATATCTGAATCTTGATCTCTTGAGTAGCACAACAACACGGGTGCCTGAATGCAGGCTTCACAATGGAGCATTGTGGAGGCAGCGACAGGCCTCATTAGCTGCGCCACATCCTGGTTATCTGATCTTCACGCGCAGTCTGACTTGTACCAATGCTCGTAACTGATGACTCACCTCGAGATCAAAAGCTTAGGTGTCAAACTACCTGGCAAAGCCTCACATCCTCCCGACGGAATGATACCAGGGACGTGCTAACATATGAAACTCGACACACACGTTTGATATCGGAGCTGCGCTGGTCAGCGTTAGTCAACAATGATCCCCTGAGATTTGTTGTCATGATCGTGTGTTGAATCAAGGACAGGAATTAAATAATGTAACAGTGTAAATCCTCAGAGGTCACGGAGTCGAAAAGGTTATTTGAGATGCTATTCTCAATCATTTTAGATGTCACGTGATGGATTCTCTCTGTTTCAACACAGTATATCCTTTGAATAGTAACCAAGGAGACACACGCCCCTGGCTTGAAACATTGTCGCATGCAGCATTTGTACAAATAACCATTGTATCAAGTGATATTCTTAGGTTGGATTTAATGCTTGTGAAGCAGCAGCTTTCTCAAAATGCTCTTCACCTCAGTGAGGAGACCCCTGAGTTGAATTAGCACCTTCAGAGCGACAGAGTGCCGACATCACTTTTGTAAGTCAACCAAAAGGTGTCCCTCAGGACAGGTTCAATGGGATTCTTGCACTGAATTGTGGATCATCGTCTAAAATGGGCTCTGTAGCAAACACAAGTCAAGGACACTCTCGTGATTTGCAACATAACACTTCACAAACCACTGAAACGATTCTCAAACAGTACGTGTGAGCCTCAGAGAGTAAATGTAGGGTTAGTGACAAACTATACGTCCCGTGAATTCCCCACCACAGAAAATAAATATAATGACCCATAATGTCTCTGACAGGCAAGTATTAACTCATGCTTTTTGTATTTTATAGCAATACGTTAAAGTCTTGTAGTCTGTGTGTTAACCACAGACCATATTTCAGGCCTGTGACTGAAAAGCCATTTAAAAACTCATTGACTTCAAGACGGGGGAACCAAAAGTGTTAGTATACTAACCAGCTCCCTCATTTTCGGACCCAGTCTTGGGGCAGTAAATCTCTTTTCCAGTAAGGAAAAAAAAAATCTGTATTATTAGAATTAGTCTCTAAAAAGTTTTAGCCCTGCTAGCTCCCGGGTACAAATGTCCCACATCATTAATATGGTAATTGTCATTTTGCTGTTCTAAAGTGGTTTTTCCGACAAACTTCTCTCAATAATTGAAAATTCACTCAACAGGAGGTTGAAGCGTTTAACTAAAATGATCACCCTTCAATCCAGTGTTGGGTAACTCTGCCGATGAGACCAACTCTATGTAGGAACATCTTTAGCCCCGGGAACCAAAACAATCAGCTAAATCACACCGCCATGGTTTACAGAGCTGATGTAGGCTTAATTATTCTGCTGCTCTTCATGTAGGTCATTAGGTCAAGATCTTATCTGTATTTCCAGACTCTAGCCAACCCCTGCTTGTCTGCCCTTGAGACAGATATTCATGCTCTTAATCATGGATACTCAGTAAAAAGCACTTGCATTTGTTTTTGCAGTCTTTTCTAAATGCAACTGCGATGTGTTTTGAGCGGAACTAACTGCCTGGAGAATGTATTTTAAGAGTGTATTGATTTCCTATATGGGGTCTAATGGATTGCACTGAGCCGAGTCTACTCTTCACTAAAGCTTCTGCATTCAGTGTTGTAGCATTCTGATATCTCGGCATAGTCTTTAAGAATAGTTGCGTTTGCTTCTTCTAATTTATCAGGTTGAAATTTCACTTCATTTGATCCAGTCTGACGTGAATTCTTATTTAGCAGCAGAGGCCTCTGAGATGTTCAGGGGTTAGACTGTGGTTTCATAACCAAGGGAAAATAGTTTACTTAAGGTCACAAAAACAACATTTTACATAAAATATTCGCTCGATCAGAAAAACCCTTCGAATGCTCCAGACAAGTCTGGGTTGGTTTTCCCCAAGCAGTCAAAATCAACACTGAAAGCAAATGACTAAAATAAATAAATAACACCAAGCAGAGAAACGAGTGAAAAAGTCAAGGACATATCCCAGTCTTCATGACATGAATTTGATTTTATTTTTTTTAAATTTTTTATTACATTTTGCATTAAATTAAAGAGATTTTGTCTTTACAACATACATTTAGCTGTGAACCAGATGTTAAGGAAGTGGAGAGAGTAGGGCAAAAAACTTTGTGACATCACAATATCTTACAAGCTTACAAAGTTCAGAAGGTTCGAGAAGTCGAAAAAAGAGAGTTGATTTGCATCTATTCGCAGTGTGTCATCATAACGAGGGTGAGAGACGAAAAAGGCACACACCAAAGAACCTCACTGTCCACAGCAGCCTTCGCGAGTCGAACCCGATTCCATCGCAAAAATAAAAAAAAAAACTCCACAGCTACGTAAAAATTAACCCTTGGACGTTTTACCCTTTTGATTCTTTGAGTTACGTTTAGACGGGACACAGCTACAACATCTCTGGATCAGAAATGTTTAGTTGTAGATCAGTGTCATTTCAGGCCTGGGAAAGTTGCTGGTTCATGTACGCCTCAGTACACCGGAGGGTGTAAATGTGGTCTTGTAGTGCTCAGTTACCAGTTGACAAAGCATTAGTATTCTAATAGTGGGAAGTAAACAAACCCCTTTATCCCAATCCAAGGGTTACTTGCAGTCAATTCATAGCTTGACGTGCTAACAGCTATAACGGTCTCCATTGACTCTTAGAAGCAGTACCAGTGTGCACAGACCACTGCCATGGTAGACTTGTACTACTTCTAAGATACTATGAACTGGATGACTGGGAAACTTCACAGACATGTGAACCCTAGATTTCCGAAAGGTTCACATTCACTGCATTCCTCTCTTCAGCTGTGGATTGAGACATAGTTGGCTTTCCTCCACTGAGACACAGAACATTGCTTGATATTAAGAAAACTTTTAATCTATCTACACATACAACACTAAGGGAGTGCTCCGTTAATTTAAGTGTTGGGGCCGCGGTCAATAAAAATGGTTGAGTAAAGGGACATTAAAAGGAAAATTAAATTCCGATTAGTTCAACTCTCAGCCTTTCTTAAGGCCTTGATCCTGAGAGTTAGTGAATCCAAAATCAAATCTTACACCTAAACTTCCTCGAAATGTGTTTTCTCTTTTTTTAAAAACTGGGTTAAATAGGGTTTAATATTATTGTTTTTAATTGTCTTCACAGGAACCAGCCTGCGTATGCAACTGCCTAACAAAACAATGCACAATGTTAGTATTTCATCCTGTACGTCCACAATTGTGTTGCATTATTATTGCAGTGCACCGGAAAGGTACACGCACATTGGCCTTCTCAAGTAACAAGTGTTAATTGTTCAGTTAATCAGTCAATGAACCATCGATCCAAACAAAGACAGCAGAACAAAGTAAAAACAAATACCAGGACTTTTAAAATCGTATAAAATAGAAAATCAAAAAATTACACACAACGTCTTCATCAACACTGCCAGCACAACATAAAGGGTTTTTTAAGCGCATTAATGGCACAATCAGAAATGAACCACAGAGATGAGTGTGTATGTGTGCGTGTATTTGTGTGTGCGTGTGTTTATGAGTGTGTGCGGACATCGGAGAGGAAGAGTGACAGCAGGAACGCCAATTCCTCCTTTCACTCCTCCCTCCGAACTGTACATGTGTTATGTCTAGGGACCAGAATTACAACGATAACACCTACATTCTTTTAATTGCATTTTTATCAAACCAGGGAAATATCATGACGTAAGAAAAATAAAAAATACAACGAGGAGACAAAGTCAACAGCTATTAAAGAAAACATTGTCACTACTTCAGGGTGTAAGGCACAAATTTACATGTGGAAAACAAAAGCAGGCAAGACAGATGTTTTGAATCCTTCCCTCGTTTGCCTGCTCTCGTGTGAGACACCGGTAGAAAAGACGATGACGTTCAGAGACGGAGGCGTTGCTCCATTCAAGTCGCTTCTAGCTTCTTTTTGTGTGTTTTTTGATAGATTCCTGTTCTGTTGCTGCAGCTGGTATTTTCTTTTTTATTTGCAACATGCAACAGTGAGCTTGGATGGCACTGGTAAAGCCAGAAACCAATTAGGACAAACGTTACCGACTCACACAAAACCACAGTGCTGATTGAAGGGGGTTGCTCATTGGAGGAGTGACATGGTGAAATTCAGGAAGTTGTCTTTATTTTCTTTATGATTGGTCTAAAACAATGGGAACTGGTCCATGAAGTTAAATGTCCCTGTCTGGCACAGTTAAAATAAATATCTCCTCCTCTTCACATACATCTCAAGCTGCAGGTCTCACTGAGCAACTCACTGAGACCTAGTGGACCTTTAGTCATCAAGAAAGTTCTACTGGCTCCAGTTTAATGACTTTAAATAACTTTTTTTTCTCCTCACACTTGATTAATCATTATTAAAAGATCTCTTCTTTGTCCCCTCCCTCTCTCTCCCGAGCCTAAAAAGTCAGTCTTTTTTTTTTTCCAAAAGCACTTAATAAAAATAAATACAACAAGCTATTAGTATTAACAGTCATGTGTTATTCAGTAACCAGTACAGTAGAGGAATTCTTCTGGCCCGGGCTTTCGGGGCAAACCCAGGCAGGACGTGATTGCTGTAACACTGAGAGGCTTTTCACAGTTTGCAACAGGCAGCGAACTGTCCTTTCAGTCCCTTCTGAGTGTCCACCCACTCAGATTCACTCGGTCCTCAAGGTACTGTACAACAATTACTTTCTCCCACTCCCTGCGTCTTCTTATGTGCTTTAGCCAGCATGATGAAGTGTCGAGTCGCGTCCTGACGGCCAAAGACACCACAAACAAGAGAACCACAAGTCTGGGATGCTACAGGGTGCCGATGGATGAAATATTCAGGACGAGCGTCATCATCTTCTTCCGTTTCAGTAGCACATGTTCCCCTGTGTGTGTATGTGTGTTAACAGAAGAGCTGGGAGCCAGCCAGAGCCATGAGCTCAATAACGGCAACAAATGACGACAACCATTTGTATAATATTTACATATTTATATTTAAAAAAACGTCCTTTTAAAAAAAAAAAAAGAAGAAGAAGAACAAAAAGGTGTTGTATGTTCCACTGTACACCAAAAAAACACTAAAAGGAGATGCAAGTTGTACAGTATTCCTTGTTTTTTTCTTTTCCAGAAAAAAACCTACTGTTTGTTCACATTGGACTGGCTGGCTGATGAGTTGACTATGTGCAGGAGTCACTGGATTTGACTTTTGTGGAGAGGGAGACTACCGAGGGTTTGGGAGGGACATCAGGCTTGAGATGCTTGATGCCCGTCCGAGGCAGTGAACCGTAGGAGCTCATTCCAGGCTGCCGTGACAAAGATATGCCCTGTGCTGTCATTTGTATGGAGTCCACCCTCTGAGGCGCAGGCGGCGGTGTCTCCACGCGGTTGAAGCTGTGATGTCTTGCCAAATGGGAGGAGTTGGAGGAGTTGGTGTTGTGCTTCTTGAGGGCGGACGACCCCGAAGCCGCGGACGCTGATCCCTTTCGTAGCCCGTAGACCGACGAGTGGACTTCGAGACGCTTGCCCATCTGCGGGACGGCGGGGGGGATGGTAAGAGAGGCCTCTCGTTGGGGCACGCGGGGAGGCAGCACCCCATCTGGATCCACCATGTTGAGGTTGTGACACGGGCTCTTCACCGTCTTGTACTCCAGGGTGGCGCCCTGGTCATCCATGACACCGTGGCCCATGCTCATGTCGCTGTGGTGCGGCTGCTCGACGTATTCATGCTGGTAGGAGTGTTGGAGTGGCTGCAGGTGCGACTGGAGCTGGTGCTGATGCTGCGGTAGCGGCAGGACCACCACGCTGGGGATGTGGCCAGGCGACGCCCTCAGAGGCAGGTCTGTGGATATCACCGGGTTGCCCATGGGCGGCATGTCCTTGGTGCAAGCGTTGATGAGGTTCTGATTTCTCTCCCACTCGCGGCTTCCCCGGCTGGGCTTGCGACGCGGCTGCATGGGCGTGGACTCTGGCGTTGGCAGAGCGGTGAGGTCCAGGTGGTGCTGGTCCGCTTTGATCAGCATCTTCCCATTGGGCGTCATCCTCCCGTTGTGCATCAAAGGGGTGAGGATGGCCTCAGGGCGCCCGTCTTTGGCCTGTGTCTCAAACAGGCCCGTCAGCTTAGTCACGCTATTCATCGACCCCCGCCGGGAGTGGAGGTGGTGGCTGTCCTTTTCCTTGCGGCCTGTCAGGTCTATGTCTCGTCGCCGGTGGTCGCAGACGCAGTAGACAATGATGCCAGAGAAGATGGCACCCATGGCGAATGCCAGAATGACAGCGATGGCCAACAAGGTCACAGGAACCAGCTGGTCACGGCCTTTCTGGTAGCTCTCACGTATCACACCTGCGGGGGAAACAGTGAGATGACATTCAGACTGGCAGGACAGAGAGAGATGATACTGCTGCTGGTGCGTTTCAGAAACTGGATTCCAAGAGAATAGAACTGTCGGGCAAGATGCTTATTAATAGACAGACTAGAAATTGAATTGCAATAATTAAAACGTTTTCTGTATAAAAGGATTAGCATTCTAAATAATTCCGTGACAGACATGCAAATGTAGAGGGGTTTATTTCATCACAGGGAACACCTATTCAGTACGGGCACAAATGGCAGCCTGAAGTAGCAACATTCAGTGTCCTAAAACCCCCCCCCCCCCCCCCCCAAATAAAAATCCAATTTAAGAGTGAAAATGTGTTTTGGATGGGTGATTATGATTCACATTTTAAATCCCAGATAAAACCAACTCTGCTGAAATGAAAAAAAGATATGAGCTCAGATAAAGGCGCCTGAAATACCCAAACCCCTTTCTTCTTATTGATGCAAATGGGGGACGTTTCATAAAGCTTGGATCCAATCTCATGAATCGCAGAGAATACATTAAAAAGCCACTGATTAGGCGCCAAATCCAATGAGCTCTGTCATCAGTGCGCCATTTTCAAAGACTGGCAAAGACGCGGGGCGATACGGCCAAATGAAAGATAATTCAATGAAGGCAGCTATAATGCATTGGAGCGGTGGCGGTGGAGTGGGTGCAGCAGGGTTGTGTGTAATAGAATGAGATCAATGACGATCTGCACACAACGTACACAACTACAACAGTCTCCAAGCCTGTTGATGAATGTAGATGTCTAATGCAACACTCGGGTTCCTTGGGTTAAACACACACGTCCTCGGCAGAGAGATTTATTATGCGTTCACACTCGAGCTGTGGCCAACGCGGATCAGTTACCACAAAGGAATTAGACAGGTGGGTTCTATCACAGTGCGTCACCGGTCTCTGATAACGCGACCGAGTTTACACGCGTGCGCTGCGATCCTCTTTTCTTCTGCATTATTCATTGTGCAATAATCGTACATGACGGATTTCTTTTAAACTCTCTGTGACCTTCCCAAGGAAATCACAAAAACCACATCAAAGATGGCAGCCGCTTGTTGTTCTGAACGATTAAACCAAGCATAATGACTTTGTTTACATATGCACAAATGGAGTCCAATCTCCCGTAATCCATTTTTCCAGTGTTTGTCTTACACAAAGGGCGTTTGTTGTGCAGTGTGTAGGTGCTCTGTGTGGGCACCATATGGGTGGCAGGATTTTTAAGAACCCAAGACAAATGTTCACGTATACTGTACATAAACACTATTTTCCAATTTTATTCAGGAAATGTTTTGTTTTTCATTATTTTTAGGCATGCAGCTAACCTCTATCTTCATAATATGCTGATTAGTTTTTTTGATCAATCAGATAAAAAGACATAAGACACATTTCATCATTTCCAGCAGTTTACTTCAAGATGTAGTGTGTACGATTTCCGTAATTTTAGTCACATCTATCAAAAAATGCAACTAAAACAATGACAGACGATGATTTTCATATTCACCTCAGAGATCGAGTGGCGGGTCCACCCTATCGGGGCTGCCATGTTTTTAACATAGCCCAGAGTGGACGTACTAAAGATCTTTTGAGCTATAATAACATATGCAACTACACCACTAGAGGTCACCAAATCGCACACACTGCACCTTCAAAATATTCTTGGACTTCAAATAAAACGGAGACATTATGATACAAAACGAGTGCAAAATAAAATATTGTTCTTGTGTGTTGTGGTGCAAAGGAAATTTAGCGTCCCCCCTTCAGGAGGCGTGTACCATGCTTTCAATCAGTTCTGATTGATTGATTTGATTTTCCCCGATTGGTTGCAAGCCAATTAATTTTGATAATTGATGAGATTGATTACTGGGGATAGGCCTAGTTAATGGTCTAAAACAAAAATAGACAATGAGCTGTGGATACAAGACAATTGTCAACAGGCAGATTGCTTCAATTTTCTCTGTGTTTGCACGCGGCACTTTCCTCTTTGCGCCCAGTTAATTTTTTCCAAACTAAGACGCCGCAAAATGTTAGTTTGAGTAATTCTGTAAAATCCTGAAGCGGGTTGGGTAATCGTGTTCAGGATTTTCAGCTTGGCTGTGTCACGAGGACTTTCCTCAGAGATCATCTTCTCTCTCTCTTCCTCTCTCTCTCTCTCTCCACTTACAGAGACATAACACAGACAAAGAAACAGCACGGCAATCAGTTCTCATGGAACCCAAACCCAGACTCGCTTCAACTAACATCCATAATCCTGGCTGCAGCTGCAGTCACACATCATTAGTCCAACAGCGCGACTTATAAACTCATTTTCCCAGCATCTTAAAAAGCACGGAGGAAAACTCCTCTGCATCAACCAAAAAAGAAGAGCTCAGCAGTTACTTTTCCTGATCGTTCCTCATGTATGGTGAAAACAAACCTTCACTTCTCCCTTTATTGAAGTGCTGAGAACACACAGCTCTCCCATTCCTCATTGGAACTTTAAATAAAAGGATTACAAACTTCTCCTCCGGCCAAAATCATTTCTTATCTCGGATGTGTCCGGCTGTGTAGATAGTGTGGGAAGTGATGAGTGTTATCTGCAGCCAGGCATTGCAGATCCGACGTGTTCGGCTGTGACCAATCGGTTCACCTGTCCGACCAAACATCTGCTTCCCATCTCGTACAGTGACACGTTGGAGACACTTTTCTTCATCGCCATCGTTCACTTTGTTGGCTTTCTCCTGTCCTCACGTTCCTCTCACATCTCTTCTCTCCTACTTTCTCTGCTCCATTGCTCCTCCGCACAAACTATAAATCACCTCAAGTTTCGCTGTTTGAAAAGGTGTCTTTTCACTTTGGTCGACCTCCATGTTGAAAACTGGAAAAACTGTGATTATAACCTCATGCAGGCCCTGCCCCCCACTCCGTGAAGCCACATTTAAAGGGCCAGTGTGTACGATTTTGGCTTGGTTATTTCTATTTCAAATAGAGAAACATTATCCTGAGGTTTGCGAGTTCATTCTGACCAGAATGACTTGATTTTTTGTTTTCCTTACCCGTATCCTTGCTTTCACCTCCAAGAGCAGACTATATTTATCATTTAGATCTAAAGCCAGTCTTTACACTGGCTGCCATGTTTTTACTGTCGCGCAGTAAAGGCTACTATAGATTCCCAGGCATACTTGTAAATGAATATAGGGTGTAGGATTTTGGTCATTATTGTCACTTCTAAAAATATTACAAAACCATAACATACTGACATTTCCCTGAATTTACAATCATGTAAATGTTTATCTCAATAGAGATAGAGATGAAAATAGTGCAAACCTGAGAAAATGTCCGTTCCTGTTACTAAAATGTGAATGTATTAATCTGTCTTTGTCTTGTATCTTAAAAGAGCAAGTCAAAAGTGATGACAGCAAATGATTTCTACTAAAGGTTAACTCTATTTGAGCAGGGATTCAGGCTTCACAGTGAATAACAATGCTGGAGGGCAGTGGAGCCAAACGGGTTGCCCCTGCTGGTGAAGGGGGCAAACTGCGGCGCCGGACCTTTGTCTCGTGCTCCTTGAATGGGGGCCGAGGTTAAAGCCCTATTTAACCTGCTCTGCGTGGCTCTTCCTGTCGGCATCTTTTAGAAAAAAAAGAAAAAAAAAATGCTTTCATTCTTTATTCCCCTTTTCCCTTCCATCCATCACTGCCGTCTCTTTGCACTCACACACACTTCCAGAGGGTATTTAGCCCAAGGCCACGGGTAAAACACAAAGACAGAAGGAAGGGGGAACTTTGAAGACTTCCATCTTTCATGTGAGAAGTTGTTTCTCATCCCAACATGAAAGAGGTGGAGGGGAGTAGCCTTGGAGGACATGGGAGCTGTCTCTGTCGTATTCCAGGACTTGAGGGTTTTGAATCAGGGTGGCGGTACGGCTAATTTCTGAGAGACTCCTGTGTGATCGCGGCGAGAACTTTTCAAAAAACTTCCCCGCCGTGACCTTGAGAAGTATCAAAGCGTTACTCCAACTCGCAGATTTTCTGCTTTAGTCTCATCTTGTCGGGGCAACGCGGTGACTTATAATCCTCTGGTTTCAACTCTTCGCCTCGCCCCCAGAATGCCTCACCACCAGCCGCCCTGCAGTTCGACACTTCTCGCAGCGCTTGGATTGATTTGAATTTCACACCGCCTCGGGCCTCAACATTCAGATATTAAACACATATCTCAGATACTCCCGATATCTCTGGCTGTCAAAACAGCCGGGGTCGGCGGCGCTCGCTTGTAAATCAGAGGCATTGTAATCTGCTATGACTGGAACTGGTGAATGCGCTCTCTCTCTCTCTCTCTCTCTCTCTGTCTCTCTGTCTCTCTCTGTCTATCTTGTACATAGACACTCTTACACTTCTTTAATCTCTTCAGAAGCACCAGCTGACTTAAGCCCACAGAGCTCGTCTTTGTGTTGGGAAAAACTTCAAACGCAGTTAAACATCACAGAGGGGTTGCGGAGAGGGCCCTAACCTCTTGACTACAGGCCGACGATACACAAAGACATTGTCTGCGAAATGATAGAAAAGCCTTAATCATGCTCAACTGCTCTCCCTGGCCTGCCACTTGTTGAAAGACACAATGGTGGACCTTGACAAGTGCAGACGTAATGAAGCAGAAGGAGTGTTGACGCTGCTGCCTGTGCCGCAGCAAGTGTTCTCAACTTCTTATTTGCTTTCAGGGACTTGGGTTGTCATCTATTTATTAAAAAAAAAACTTTTAAAAAAACTTGCAGTTTAGATGATGACAGCGATTCATTAAGTTGTTTTAATCCCCAGTCGGGGTATTATCACATTAAGTCTTGTGTATGTTTGCATTCGAGAGCTTCTTAATGGTGTTATTCAATATTAAAGCAGCGAACGATCCCGAGCCATGCGCTGCATGCTGATGAGCCAGTTAAGGTGTAATTACACCACCTAATTATATGATTTTGTACTCCAGGTATTAGCATCAATGTTCTTCCTTATCCACCTCCCTGCATACAAAGTGTGTTGTTTAAGACTCACAGGAAGTCGAGCTCAAATAAATCACCCTCCATGGGAACATTTTTCATCTGCTGTTAAACGTTGTAAACTGACACTGCTACGGTTTCTGTTAAAAGGTGTGTCGCAACCAATAACGTAATAATAGCCGATAAAGTAATACCTGCCAATCACGTAATCATTTTGGACATTTTAAATGTAATATAGCTGATAACATAATAACATATGCCAATAATGTAATCATATGTTTGAGTCGATAATGTACTAACATTTTGCCAATAATGTAATAAGTTATGTTTTTGGCTGCAGCTATTACATTTCAAAGGATTTTTTAAAGCTAGGCCAATAACATCATAACCATCCAATAATGTAATAACTTATTACATTATTGATCAAGCATTATATTACATTATTGGTACATTATTGGTTATTACGTCATTGGCTTTGTTACATTTAAAATGGCCAGAATTATTACATAATTGGCAGGTATTATGTCATTAGTTGCTACAAGGTGATTGGTTAAAATACACTGGTATCGACACATTAAAAGTAATAAATGAAATTACTATTCCTCAAACCTTCACCGAAGAGGTTAGGTTTGAATCATGTCATGAACTCGGGAGATTCCCAAGAACCTCGGTGAAAGGATGAGACATGAACCCGAAATACAAACATCTTAAGACATATCCGGGAATTTTAGAAATATTGTTATTGGCTCTAACTCTTGCAACGTAGGGAGTTTTGTATGTTGACATTTGCAGTAATGTATTGGGCAATCATTTACGAGTCTCGGAAAAGTGTCATGATTGTGCAATTTATGTTTACATGCTGAAGACAGCAGCTCTGACGGAGCAGATTTAGGGCCGAGTGCGGGGAGCCGACCCGAGCACGTCGTAACTTGATGAGCTGCGTTTGGTTTGATTCATTTCGGAAGCGGTGGGGTTGAACATAGAACCCTCTGTCAGGTTCGGACGCAAAGCTTGCAGCCCGAGTTGTAGATTTCTCTGTGGAGTAAAACTCTTCAGCGACTGTACGTCAACAAAGTTGACTTGGAGTTATTAGTATTCATTACCGTTGACTCACTGTTGTGCAGATGGACCCACTCAAGTGTGCTTTATCATGTTTCGAGTGCTGACTATGGGTGTGCCAATCTGACTTCTATGGATGACTAAAGTGCTGTGTGTGTACTGATAACAGCTGTAATTCATCCAGTTAGTGTCAGTGTGGGCACTGATAACCATTAGGGAACGTATTTTTACAAACAGGCTCTTTGTAGTGCCACCAAAGAACAAAGACCCGGCTTGTATCTGCTTGATGAGTGGCTCGCTGGTGGACGCGGAGAACGTAATTGGTTAAATTCAGTTCAAAGTGGAATAATGACAGCTGCATGTGGGTTAGATGAGATTCAGAGGCACAAAGGGATGAGCTGCTGTGAAGTGAGATCCAGTCTCGCACGGCCACAAAAAATGACAAAGCGGAGCTTTTGTATCCACCGGCACAAGCGAGACGTCTTTAGCGGAAAGCAAAACCAAAACACGAGAGTGAAAAAGTAAGCAGCAAATGTGTCGGGGAAAACAAAAGAGGCCTGAGAGAACAATACGCTAATCAGTGGAGGAAATTATGGCTTATGGCTTGACGTCAGTCGGGGAAGTGCGTAATGCCGGGAAATCATCCAGTCCACTGTTTCTATTATGATTCACAATGAGCTGCGCATAATTCATCCGTCACACAAAGGCCCAGCAACATCGTCGGCCATGTTAAAAAAAAAAGTTAACCGCCATTCTTCAGTTAAGTCAGCAGGGAAGGTGTTTAAATGACACCGGTATGAATCAGAGCAACGTAGGAGCATTTCTTTACATTTCTACAGTGCAGACATTGGACAGCACAAAGGAGCTTTTACAGCTTTTAAAGGTGCAGTGTGTATGATTTGGTGACATGCCCTCACCCTTCTGATCATACAGGGCAACCTATGGTAGACTTCAGCTGTCATTAAAACTCAAAATATGTTTAGTGTGTCCTCTTGGGGCCACCGTAAAAACATGGCAGCCCCCGTAGAGAGGATCCGCTCCTCATGTAAATATACATTAATGGGCTCATTTAAGGGTAATAGAAAAAAAATACGTTTAGTTGATTATGATAATGTCTATATAATTGAATATAATAATCTATATAATTTGTTTTTTATTTTACTAATAAAGGTGACCAAAAATGGCTGAAACCTTACACACTGCACCTTTAACCTACACCATAATATCCCATCATTTCTCACCAATTATGTGTGTACTACACTGAAATACTAAATCTGCAAACATGGGATTTTCCCTGCCGCCTTACAAGCAGCTGAAAAACCAAACGCATCATCTGACAGTGAGCAGAGTTCATGTTGAACTAAAGCCTCTATTACCTCCAATCTTGTCAGCTCACCTCCAGGGGCAATTTGAGAGAAGTAGTGTCTCCATAATAATCAGACATCCGAGAAATCCGCGGTCCATCTTTCAAGTCGTTGAAAGGAAATGTGTGAGTAATAGAGCGATCATTTTTAAGAGAAACAGAAACCTATACACGCTCCTTTGTTCCATTTGGCTGTTGTTTGTCGTCAGTGTGTAGAACTAATGTGGGGCCAATCAGTGGCTACTCACAACTACAAACAAGACAAAGAGGCTTTTAGTTTGCTCAGTGTTTTCAACCGTGAAAACTCAGCTGTTTTCTTCTTTTTTCACTTAAAGCCACATTTCGAAATAAAGCAAATGTCGGTAAATTACACTGAATAATTAAATACGCCTCATTAAGTGTCTTAAAAAGTGTCAGCATTACACCTTTCTATTAATGGGTTTTCATTCATTGGGATACAAAACAGCTCTTATTATATATTCATATTAATATTGTAAAATAATATTAGAATTCTTTGATTCTGTCTCATCGAAATTTTACAAATCTTATAAATACACAATTTCAAATTCAAATGCGCAATTATTGCCTTTATGTGTTCAATCCTGTGTGTGGGTCGGGGTAACTGTGAAAACTAAGCAGTGAAATTCAGTCATATGCAAGTTTCATGAGTGGGCTACATTCCATTATACATTTTGAATTTTCTGCGGGCCACTAAAAAAAAATAAAAAAAATAAAATAAAAACAGGGACAGAAATTGACGCCCCCTGAGCTCAAGAGCTAAAGCCAATGCAATGATTATGCTGCTTTGAAACCTGGATCTGATTGTAAACAAAAGCAAAAACATCGGCAAGTACTGGACATTAAGGACTGGCACGACCTTGCCCTCAGAGGTGGTTGAAATGTCCCTTTAACTGTCTCCCAGACAGTGAGATGAAGTAAACAGCCAAACTTTGTGGCATTAAAAAAAGTTGATGGCTCCTGGTGTGAGCAGGGTCACTCTCTTCCCTCATGATAGCTGTCTCACCTTGGCTCACAGGTGTCAGCGAGCCTCCTCCAGCTGCAAATAACCCTGGAGGACCAGCGCTCTGCCTGTGGGTGTTACTGTGATATGTGAGAGCCTGACACCACGGACAACACTTATCTCTCCATGAATTACGGTTACGTGCTTTTTCGTACAGGCTGGTAAAAATAAAAACAGCGCTTGTTACGATTGAGTCCACAAATCCGGTTTGTAATGGCAATAGCAAGAATTACACGCTGCATCTTATTCCGTAGATTGACATTTCTGAAAACTCATTTTCCTGAGTCATTT
>JAFBJT010106025.1:38153-48394 GCA_016785325.1 Chascanopsetta lugubris | reverse complement strand
TGGTTGAGGTAAACATTCATCAACAGATCCACATCCCGTGTTAATTCATTGAATCCCCCCTAAGCCCCTCCCATGGCATGTTCACATATTGACCATGTGTCATCACCATATTGGTGCAACATTAAAACATCCATAAAGATATAAAGGGCTTTGGTAGGACAGGTAGGATCCACCCAGAAATAATAATAAAAACAATTATCTCTGTAATTATTCCTGTTGTTCAAATATCATTCTAAAAGCCACACACTGACACAACACACTACCTCTAAAATCCCACCCCCCCCAAAGGAATCAGTTGTAAGATAAAAACCAAACCCTGGCGACTTTGTCTTATTACCTGACTTGTTGACTTAAGACACAAGATCATCGGTCCGATATCAAGCTGCGGTTGTTTCTCATAGAGCAGATATCGCTGAGAGCCGCTCTTATCTGGCAACCCAAATAAGAGCATGTGACAACACGAAGGACTTGTGTTCTCCTTATTATTTGGCTCAACCTTTATCCAACCAGACAGGACAATTAAGATTGATTTTGATATGTAATCGATTCTTTGGCACCAGAGACGGTGAAGATGGGAGATGGGCCCCTTCTGTTTCCATTCTTCTCCGTAAGATTAACTGACTGTCACTCTGGGAAAGTGAACTGCTGAAGACACTCTGATCAAAACACAGCTTGACCCCCATCATCCAATGCATCTGCTGCAGCCATCGCCCCAAGTGTTTTCTGTTAAAGGGAACCAATCAGACATCTGTCTCCTGCCTTCAGGGACGGAGCACAAGCACACACTCGGGAGGGAAAGTTTAGGGAGTGGCCATGAGGGAGGAAAGGTGATGAGAGGGAGGGAGGGAGGGAGATGGGGAGGCAGGAGGAAAAGACAGAGAGAGACAATTGAATAGTGGAGCATGAGCATGGGGGGGAAAGATCCGATGGGGTCAGGTGCATAGGTACTTCAGTGGCACAGCTGCCACCTCCATAACCCCATCTCTGATAAGCAGCTGACAATGCAATCGCACTCTTAGATCACTCTTTCATACCACTCCTCCTCTGCAACTGTTTAGAACAATGGAGTTTAACATGGGAAACTCCACTCTTCATATTTTCCATCAACACTCATCGAAATAAAATTTGTGTTCTGTGTGGATGGATCTCGATTGCGTTTCCTTTCTGGGAGCCTGTGGGAGTCTCTAGTGCGGCAACAAGGACATGAACCCACATCAGCTTACAAACTGCCTATTGTGTTTGATGGAGCACCGAGCCAAGCCCCCAGCACTGCAGCCAAAGACTCAAACAGCAGCTCTGCGGTGGTGGGCGAGTTACTTTGTTCAATACAGGCACCTCTGGTTCTATTGATTGAGACAATTCCCACACACACAAACTACGCCTAAATATGATGAAATCCCCATTAGTGCAATTGCTGTTATATTAAGATAAATCTTGATTGTGGGGGAATTCAGGATTGTTGCTCAATATTTGGCAACGCAGTGTTCACAAGGTGTGGCGAGAAAGAAATATGGCCCAATAAAAGGAGTTTAAAAGCAAAGAATTGGGGAAAGGAGACACAAGAGAGTGAGTCACTGCAGCCTCTTTGGAACCGGAGGTGACACAAAGGTAAACAGACCAACACAAAGTCTATGAAACGGATCGGGGAGAAGGAGTGAGTCGCAAAGAGAAAGGTCATGGCCATAATTGGGGCCATTCATCATGGGACAGTTTTAGGAGTAGGTGTTATGTGCCTCCCATATGGAGCCAATGACTCCCTGGGTGGCTGTTGATAAGACTGACTGGAGCTGGTGCAGCTGGCAAACAGGTTTCTGTCCCTTTACTGGGGGCGTGTGTGTAAACGGGGGGGAGGGAGGCAGAGAGTGAGAGAGTGAGAGAGGAGGGGAGGCAGCCAAGGTCAAACCCAGCAGGGTGCACGTGCTACCGAATCCACCACACGGCACAACGTTTCCCCCCGGTGCCTCCTTCACTGATGGGTCCGCATCACCGCTCCGCTCCACGGCTCCTCCTCCTCCTCCTCCTCTTCCTCCTCCTCCTCCTCTTCCTCTTCCTCCTTCCCCTCCTCCTCCTCCTCCTCTGCTGTCGTTATCCCAGAGGATTTACTTCACGTTAAAAGACACAAAAACACCATCCAGACATAACACTGTGATTAAAATGCAGATTGTCTCACCTGACCGTGCGTCCACATCCCGTCCGAGTGCCCTCGTCTCACTCCTCGTCCTTTCACCCCCTATCTCCGCTTATCACCCGTCTTATCCAGATATGTGTCACACCATGACATAATATGCCCTTCTTTCATTTGTACCGTGGAGCCATTACTGGAAAGACACGTCTTTGTGTGTGTGTGTGTGTGTGTGTGTGTGTGTGTGTGTGTGTGTGTGTGTGTGTGTGTGTGTGTGTGTGTGCGCGCATTGAGTGAAATATGAAATACTGCAGGTGCATGTGATAATTTATGTCCCTGGCATCTCGTTGTTTACTGGTCTGAAAGTGACTATACAGTATGAATATTTTGCTGTAGAGCAAATCGAGGACAGGGTCATGTTTGCATAAGGAGGTAAATTATGACACTAATAACAATGCTGGCATGGTGCGAGGGGGCGGGGGTGGGGGGGGCGGGGGGAGGGGGGGGTAATGAGGGTGAAGGGGTGAGGGGGAAACAAGGGGAGGTTAGTGTTTGCAAACAATGAAGGGCAAGATGTGCAGGAATGAGAGGATATAGAACGTAGAGGTGCCCTCTTTCCACTGAGATGTTTGCGTTTTGTTTTGCTTCGTCTTTTTGTTTTGCTTTATTTTGCAACCCTTAGCTTTGTTTGGTTGTTTTGCCTTGTTTGGTTGTTTTGCTTTATTTTGCTTTGTTTTGATGTGTTGCTTTGTTTCTCGTTTTGCATTTGTTATGTTGCTTACCTTTGGTTTATTTTGCTGTTTTGCTTTGCTTTTTGCTTTTTTGTTGTTTTGCTTTGCTTTGCTTTTTTGCTTCGACTTTTTTTTGTTTCGCTTTTTTGTCTTTGTTCGTCTTTCCTTTGTTGGTGTGCTTTGTGCTTTGCTCTGACTTGACTTGCTTTGCTTTGCTTTGCTTTGCTTTGCTTTGCTTTGCAACAGAGCAGGCCTGACCGCATACGAAGAGGGACGTAGCGTCCATGACGTCAACTCCCCCTACTTCCTGGTTCCTCCAACAACGGGCAAAGAGGCAGAGCACAGGTTGAGCTGGGGGTGGGCCCATGCCGCTGTCACAGCATCCACAGAATGGAGTGGCCCAGGTGTCACTCAAGAGGCCACGCCCCTAAATGATCCACTCTTTCATTCATCAGGCAGAAACGAGAGCCATAACCAGACAGAACACTCACAGTGACAGAGGAGTTAATCACCTGGTGATGTGAGAACCGCCCAACCTGCTACACGTTAACAAGAAACGGAGCTTCTCTTTCTTTGCAGCAATCATTCTACGCGATGATTGATTTCATACTCGTCTCCAAACATTGTCGGCCAAGCTGTCGCGGGGAGATGTTCTTCATTTGCGAGTGGCGGCGCTCGTACAGTGGGAGAAGCAGATGAGCGCCTGCTGTAAGTGGTTTGCCGGCGTGCGGGCGGTGAGTCACGCCGTCTGGCTGCGCGAGGATCCGCCTCACCTTGAAAATGCACTGCCGTCCACATTTTAATATCGTGACTCGAAAGCATTCAACTTCATGCTTTTATGAAGCACTTTGCAATTACTCATCATCATCATCATCATCTGAAACCGGAGAAATCGTCTCCCCGTGTTTTTCTTTCTTCCTGTGCAGCTTTTGGACAGTTATTGTGCTCCCGCACCTGTCGGAGGACAATAGCTCCTATATCCGTTTTTAGGATTTTAGTTTTCCTTTCAACACTTTTTCATAAATAGAGATTTTATTTTCCATCCATCCGCCAATCGTCTCCATCACTATCTATACTTACTCTTCTAGGAGTGACACCAATTAAAATATATGACCCCACACGCGAGTAAAGGAGTCGTTGTGAATGGGGTTTTTTAATGTAGCTTTTGAAAAATATTTCAGAGATTGCTTAAACACATCTATAAACGATGTATCGCTTTATGGAGCTTTTACGTGAGGATTCAGAGAAAAATTGTCGGTCCAGGCGCCTCCGCCATACCACGTTTTACCACTAGAGTGAGTCATGAGTCAGAATCCTAACCTGGAGGTTGTCTAAGTCCAGTTGTGCATGTGAAGATAAGTTGCATCAGTTCATTTAGAGTCAGAATCTAGGATCCAATAAATCCCGAGCGGTAACCTCCGGGGCTAACTTTTGAAATTGTGCATAATGAAGGGGGCGTGGCCTCTTGGCCAACCCGGCACGTTCTGTGGATGCTGCGACAGCACCACGGTCCCACCCAAGCTCTATACCTGTGCTCCGCCTCTTTGCTTTGCGTTTTTGGATGAACCAGGAAGTGGGAGGAGTTAGGTATCGGCAAGATGGCGACCTATGAGCCTCACAGGCGGCACAAGCTCTGCAGAAACCGATCGGTGACGTCCATCTTTAAATACACACAACCTATGATCAGCTCCATTCGGCCATCTTTGACTCAACGCAACCCTTCCACCTCAGGTTTTGTGAACTATGCCTTTAAGTGTCCGATTCCAGACGCAGAGGTGGTTCTGAAACACGTGTTCCACTCGTCTTAATCCAATCTGAGATCCTTTCAGCGCCAGGTTCTTTCCCATTACGTCTCCTTCCTTTTCTACCTTTTCAAGTTCATCCATCGGCCTTGCTTAACAGGATAAACTGCTTTAGCACAACAATCTGCCTCCTCTTCACAAATTGTTTGCGCCTGTATAATTTCTCCTCTCTTTTCATGCCGTGGCTTTATATGCATGTTTGCCTGTGCCAAGGCCGGAGCCTTCGCTCGGCACCGGTTAAGCTTGTTGAACTTAGTGTTTATAGAAGACTGAAGGCGCCATACGTCTTTGCGCCGCGTGCGCCTTCACTTCCTTCGATTCCAGTTCAACGGGGAATCAATTGGATTATCCTGATCGGTGGCAGAGAGGACAATCCATGTTGCTCAGTTTTCTACCTGAATATGAAAATGATCTTTTCGACATCAGGTCGACTGTGTGGTGATCATTTGATTGATGTTCTATTTATTATAGATTGATTCAAAACATTCAGAAATGATCAAAATGTCATTAGAATGCTCTCTAAAAAACAGTTCAGTGCTAAAAACGTCAATGTATTGCTTTATGGACACTGCAATTCCACCTTTATACCACTAGAGTGAGTTGTGAGCCACTATAGTGCTTTATCTTCCTCTCATCCACTGATTGTGCTTCTCGCTTCTCAGCTGCAGTTGAATGGATGAAATCACCATGACGTATATTTACATTATACATCCAACATCTTCAAAGGGTGTGAAAGACAGGGGGGCCCACATCTTATTTTTGCCCTGGGGCCCCCTGGTTGTTGAATCTGGCCCTGTCATCAATACATTCCCCTATAGATGTATTGTACTAGACAGTCAAGTGGCAACAAACGTGATACTGATCACTATAGATAAAGAATCAATAAAGGATGTGAAAAAACAGGGGGGACCGACATCTTGTTTTCGCCCCAAGGCCGTCTTATTGTGAAGTCCGGCCCTGTCTCTTTCTTGCATGAAGTAATCAAACTTCCACTGAACTTCCATTAAAAGCTTGGAGACTCAAACGTGAACTTTTCTAATATATGTTTTATGCTTTCATGCTGTCGGGCTGTAAGTCAGGGAGCCATTATGGTGAAGTATCCGTGTTGTCCGCATACACAAACCTCTCTCTCTGACTGGAAACATCAAAAGAAGACATCCTGTACATTTTCTTTTTTTACTCAAGCATATTAACCTTGAGCCTTTTCAGACGAAGTAAAAAGTACTTGAGGATATTTTTTTTTAATTTTTCAAACATCACCCGAAAGACCTTGTCTGGATACCGAGCTCGAAATGCTTGAACCTGGTGGCGGATAAATCTTTGTGTCAAAAAGAAAAATTTAAAAAGCGGGAAAAGTATCATGACAATAAGTAAAGGGTGCAGAGTGTGGAAGATTTGGTGAAATCAAGAGAGGAAGTTGCATGTTGTGTCCTTCACTTCCCCCTCACGCTTCTGAACATGCAGGAGAGCCAATGGCTGTCATTCAAACCCAGAAGATGTTTCGTACGTCCACTCTGGGCTTCAAAACATGGCGGCCCCCGTAGGGAGGCCTCGCTCCTCATGTAACTATACATTCATGGACTCATTTAAGGGCAATGGGGGGGGGGGGGGGGGGGGGGGGGGGGGGGGGGGATGATACACTTAAGTGATTATAAATTCTTGAAAATGTATAATATTTTTCGAAATGACAAAAAATCGTACACACTGCACCTTTAATAGTTAGTACAACATGAAACATGGAAAGATATGGAGAGTTCATTGTGTGATAAGAGCTCCAAAAGACTTGTTTGTTTATCGCAGTGCGGATAACAACAAAAAAAAACTTGACCTCATTCCGTGAACCGGTATCTCTGACCACAGCGGATGATATAAGATTCCTGAAAATGACGACAGTGCAGATTTGTGGTGATTATATCGTTTCCTGAGCCGGAGGAGGGAGGGGGGAAAAATTGCCTGACAACGGAAACAACTAACAACTCATCATCTACTGTTTACTCCGTTCGAACTCCAACACTAACAAATCACCCAGAGGAAGGTCATGACTGATTCTTGTGGCGCGGATCGTAGCTCATCGCATTGTTTGTGGCATCGCCACAAAAGCGACGGACAAATGAATGAGCGCGAATGGAATCGTTGAAATAAGACCTTCAACTCCCTGTCGCATGCATTTAACCTCAAGCGGGAGAGAAAAACATCAGGATTCCATGTTGAAGGATCAAGTCCCATTCATTTTTATTTTTATTTTTTATTTTTTGATAAAGGCCTGGTCAGATACGCACACAGGGTGTAGGTCTTGCGTGTTTCAAAAGATGGGCGACAAAAGAATGAACGAGAAAAAGTGTCACAAACATCAAAATCAGAAAAATGTGGCGGAAATGGCCCTGGCGCTTTTTCAGCAACAAGAGAAATCATGATCGTAATGTTCCGCTTTCAACCTCCAACACAAACATGTTCCCGGATCAGGCGACTTTAGCGTCATTCAAAACCCTTTTCAGTCTTCTCCGGTGAGCGAACACAAAAAACCTCGAAGAATGCGCTTCCTTCAGGAACGTGGCGTCGCTGCGAGCATGTGGTCGACTAAAGTGAGGAGTGACGCATCGTGTCACAACCGCCATGTTGGGGTCTGACGCCCGTGACACCTGCATGAATCCGACCCCGTGCCGACCACAGCGTCTTTGTTTATTCATAGGCCTCGTTTTAAATTAAATTAAATTAAAAACAGTTGCACGATACAGCAATAAACAAATATGGATAAATGACAACAACAGACCGATGCTTGACTGTGCGTAAAGATGGACGTCGCGTCCGTGACCTCCCCCCATCGGTTTCTGCCGAGTGATTATGAGGCTGGTAGTGGGCGTCGACATCTTGCCGATGCCCGACTCCTCCTACTCCCTGGCTCGTCCAAATATGGGCATGGAGGCGGAGCACGGGTGGAGCTGGGGTGGGTGCTGTCGCAGCATCCACAGAGGGTCGTCACGGGTGTCACTCAAGAGGCCACGCCCCTTAATTATGCGCACTTTCAAACCTTGATAGACTAAAAGTACCAATCAATGTGATTGAGTGAAAACCAAAAACCTGCTTTGCACCGGGCTTTAAACATGTTTAACTCCCCTCTAAAGTTGAACCATTTTAACATGGGAGTCTATGGGGATGGACTCGCTGTTGCAGTCAGCCTCTGGTGGCCACCCGGTGAACTGCACCACCTGTCAGCCCCCGGAGGTTTGCTGGTTTTATTGTCATTTTGTCAGTTCTCACTCACAACCAGTCAGTTCCCGCATGGCATGGCAGAATTAGTGCAATTCCCCTAATTGCCACTAGGTGCTGCTTTAAAAATAAATAAATAAATTTAAAAAAATTAAAAATCCTGTTCCAATTCGTTCACGCTCCTTTTAAGGAATGACATGAACATATAGGAAAAATGACTAGATCCCCAGCAACATGAGCAGTGTTTTTCATTTTTGCCCGGCCCCTCTCTCCTCTGGGCCCCCGCGCACACCAACACACAGTTGTGCGTGTCCACATAATGTTCCCGAGTCTCTGGAGTGTCGGATCCCGCTGCCCCGCTGTCTCTCAAGGTCTTTCTCAGTCTGCTCGGGCTCAGCCAAGGTCGGCCGCCGCGCTGCAGGCTCCCCGCGACCTTGAGCGGCTAACTGACCGGGAAATGTGTGTTCTCCCGTTCCACCACCTACGGTCGGCGCGTCTCGGTGTCAATCAGCCCCGATACAGAGCAGGGGGCTGTCGTTAAATGTTCCAGCCCGCTGCCGTGTGGACATTAGGTCGTTGCAGAGGATGTAATCTGAAGGAAAAAAAAAAATAAAACATCCTTTCAAGGCCAGAGGGGAGTTTGCAGCAGGAGCTCGGCCTCTGAACAAATGTTAATTGAATTAAGTGCCTCAATAGACCAGCTGCAGCCAGGAATCCTCTGTGTGTGTGTGTGTGTGTGTGCGTGTGTGTGTGTGTGTGTGTATGAATGATTTGTACATTAGTATCATAATGAGCCAAGGGGTCCATGAGTAAAATTCAAAAAGTGTGTGTGTGTTTGTTTGAGTGTCTGTGTGTGTGTGTGTGTGTGTTGATGCATGTTTGTATCTGCATGAATGGTTTTTGTGTGTGTGTGTGTGTGTGTGCGCGTGTGTTTGTGAGTGTCTGCATATGCGCGCGTGTGTGTATGAGTGTGTCTGCATGTGTGATGCGTGTGTCCGTGTGTGTTTGTCCATGTGTATGTGTGTGTGTGTGTGTGTCTCTGCATCTGTGTGTGTGCGCGTGTGTCTGCATGTGTGTGTGTGAGTGTTTGTGTGTGTGTGTGTGTATCCATGTCTGAGTCGTGTGGCGCTCACAGGATCTTTTCTAACAATGGGCCTTGACAAAGTGTGATCTGGGTTTTTGAAGCGCAGCCTCACAGACTCAGAATCATCAGTAAACAGAATATGACTGTTCCAATTAACAAGGTTACCTACAGAAAGCTTTTTAAATAAAGGCGAGTGGCAGAGTGCTACATAGCGTCAAAGCCACAATAGTGAGAGTGTATCCAGGACCTTGGCTTTGATATGAAATCTTGTGGCCTTGCCTCCACCGCCCTCAGTGTTAAAAGCTCTTTGTGTCAAGGAAATTACTTTATGAACCTCTGAAAAACACTCCAACACTTCAGCCTCCCTGTTAGTTTTATTGCCAGACCATGAGAGAAGTGTGTTTTTCTCCATTTTCTCTCTTTTCTTTCATTCTTTCTTATTTTATTTCATTTTTTTCATAGTTTCTCTGCAGCCTACCTTTAATTCTCTGCTCTTTTACCACCGCTCTCCGTCACTCTCTCCTTTTCACCCACAGGATAAAAAAAGTACAAGTAATTAACTTTGGAAATATTCTATCCTCTTTCATGCTATTTTCATCAAAGTGTTTCAAAACTGAGGCCCGCGGGCCGAGTCCGGCCCACCGCCTCGTTCTGTGGCTCCCACGAGAGATAAGTCAGTGCTGCTTTATAGTACACACCAAGCCGGTCCGGGTTCAGAACCCATCATCACCCATGAATGTCGAGCCGCGACCCAAATCGAGGAAAATGTTCAACTTTTTATTTTTTTTTTTTAAAGGTGCAGTGTGTGAGAATTGGTGACATCTAGTGGTGAAGTTGCATCCATCACCTCACCCTTCCGAACATGCAGGAGAACCTGTGGTCGACATCAGCCGTCATTAAAACGCAAAGGATGTTGAGTATGTCCGCTCTGGGCTACTGTACAAACATGGCGGCCCCCGTAGAGAGGACCCCCCCCCCCACCCCCCGCCCCCATCCCACCTCACCTCAAGTAAATATACATGAAAGGGTTCATTTTAGGGTCACGTAATTGTTTTGCAATATTTTCAGAAGTGACAAAAATACCCCAAATCTTACGCACTGCACCTTTAACGGTGTGAAACGCTGAATACATTTGCAGAGTGTAAGGAGACGGCAGCTTCCCCCTCAGAGCCTTAAACAATTCCAACCTCTGCAGGAAGCAGAGGTCTGTTTTTCATTTTTGCTCAAGGTTTGTTTGAAGGCGCCGGCGCTGCCCGGACCTGACTGAATGATATTTATTTGATTTTTGTTGAGGT
>JAFBJT010106025.1:25773-37447 GCA_016785325.1 Chascanopsetta lugubris | reverse complement strand
AGGTATGTTCTCATTGTTTACTGAAAAATGAAAACCTGACTTTATGAACCTTTAATTTCTAATCTGACAATATTGGGGATTAGTGGTGTTGATCATTCTTACCCATTAGGCCCACAGCTACAAACTGTGTCCTTTAATAAAATGCTTTCTGCTCCGCTGGTTTCACCACAAACTCTAATGTCACAGTGTGTATATCGTATACAAATGTGCATACATGTCTCTTTAACAGGTACAACTTTATTCCAATGATCCAGACGGTTTCTGGGCAGAACATGGAAAAAACATTCAGTATATTGAGGCCGATCACAATGAAGGGGGGGAGCATTCCGTTCTTATAAAATATAGAGCTTTAATTTATTAGTCAGCAACAACAATGGAAAGGGAAGATAAAGTCATTTACACAAGTCATTACAATAACATCACCTCTGTGCATTTTTTTTCTTTTTTCAATTGTGTCTGATGATGCAAAAAACAAACAAAAACACGTTTGAAAATTCTGAACAAATTGTACAACCCCCTCTTCGCCTTTTCTAACCTTGTTGAATCTCTGGTCTCAAGGGACAGAGACGATCGGGAGCTGCGATTGATTCTGGGAATGCGGATGAATTCCAAATTGAGGAGCGGATACGAAAATTAAAAAAACCTGTGTGAAATATTAATGCATCTTCCAATGGGCTTCCGTACAGATGAGAATAATATATACATATATTTTCCCCATTTATCAAATTTGAGCGGAACTGCTGTACTAACATTTGAAGTAAAACGGTACAGAGCAGGGGTGTCAAACCTAAGACCCGTGGGCCAAAACTGGCCCGTCAGAGGGTCCAGTCCGGCCCGGGAGATGAAAAAAGGATATCAATTAAATGCGCCTATTTTCAGAATGCACTTTTTTGCACTAAAACAAAGTGTAAAACTTGGAGTTATTGTTGTTTATGGGTTATTATGCTGCGATTTCACTGGTCCAGAATTGGAGGGAATGTGGCCCTTTAACTCCGATGAGTTTGACACCCCTGGTATAGAGGAAGGTGATGATCAACATTCTAATCAATAGAACATTTTCCCAGTCCTCAATTTAAATCTGAATTTCTATCCTTGACTGTGTTATTCAAACACATTTACTCGATAACTGCACTTTGACATGAAAGTACGCTGATAAGAAAATGCATCATGCTTCATACAGGAGGAGAGTTTTGAGATCACAGACGTCTTTAAAGCATTCGTTTTTTCCATTTGGCCGCACGGAGACTCCCCCCCTCACTCTGCTCTGTGCAACCCATCATAGAAACAAAGGACAGAAGAAACGTAAACACACGGTATCTTATCAGAAGTACAGTACAAATACAGGTTCATGCACACAATGAAAGCCAGCTTCCCAATAGTTTTGGTTAGTGTCACAACATTGTTACAAAGCTCTGTTGTGTATACGGGCAATTTTATTTTTTTCTCTTTTCTACACATGAATGTCGAAGGAAGAAAAAAAGGAGGAGAGATGTCTCTGTGTGTGTGTGTGTGTTGCCGTGTCCGGGGTGTGTGTCCGAACACGGACGTCAACGACACCTTGCCCTTGTGTGCTTGTTGCGTTTGGCCCCCGGCCGATGTCCCTTGAAAGTAAAAAAAAAAGAAAAGAAAAAAATAAGAAAAAAAAAAGAATAATGCCCTTTGTGCAAAGCCTTGACCTTTTATTGCACCACGCTCTCAGTTCAAAGCCTGTTTGCATTTGAGGAGGGACCCTGTCATTACGATGACATCATCGTAATGACAGGGTCTCGGGGAGGAAGAAGCTGTGCCTCTGTGTCAGTTTGAAATTTAAGGTTAGTAAAGTTTAGAACTTAAAGGTGCAGTGTGTACGATTTCGGTCATTTTTGTCACTTGTAAAAATATTACAAAACAATTACATACTGATATTTTCATGAATTTAGAATCACCTAAATGTTTTATTTTTTTTCCATTACCACTAAATGATTCTTATTAATCTATATTTACATGAGGGGGCGGGTCCTCTCGGTGGGGGCTGCCACGTTTTTCCAGCACAACAACAACAACAGCTGAAGTTGACCACAGCTTCTCCTGCATGTTCAGAAGGGTGAGGGTGAGGTGATGGATACGTCACCTCTAGATGTCACCAAATCTTACACACTGCACCTTTAATCTGACAGGTATCGACTATGCTGTATTGTTTTACAACAGGAGTGTCAAACATACGGCCCGCGGGCCCAAACCAGCCTGCCAGATGAGAAGACATTAATGGCAATTTCTTCAATAAAAGTGACTGCTATTTCAAATTTGTCCACTGGGGGGTGCACACAACACTGGTCCAGCCCACCTGCAATCAAATTGGGCTGGTTGTGAGTCCGACACCCCAGTTTTATAATCGATCCTCCATAGAGGGAGGAAGTAGAGGTATAAAACAACACAGGGCGAGCACTTTTTTACAAACTCAAATGACATTTAGTACATCCACTCCGGGCTACTGTAAAAAATATGGCGGCCCCCATAGAGAGGACCCGCTTTCTAAGTGAATAGAGATTAACTGGACTCATTTAAGATTAGCTTTGTTCATCCCCATGAAGGGGAAATTAAATTCTTTAACCATAATGGGGGGAAAAATGATTAAAATGTCAGTATGTACTTGTTTTGTAATATTTCCACTTGTGACAAAAATGACCGAAATCTTACACACCGCACCTTTAGTGACAGCTAAAAGGCCCAATTACAACACAGTGGAGGTTTCCGTGGTGAACAAACCGTCTCCCCACAATAACTGGGACCATGTGTCGATCCGGTCCCCCTCACAATATTAAGTCTCTGTCTGCGAGGAGCCACAAGGAGATTTTGCATTACCGGCATTCCTGATGTGTCCAGTAATAAAAACGGAGTCCTGGCGTCCGGTCAAAGTAAGCAAGAAACAAAGGAGATCCCATCAACCCTTTATCAACAATTCATTTCCCCGTCAGAGCCGTGCAGCGGGCGTCTGGTTGGTCGCTCCGTGCCCCGCTCACACATTCCAAACAGTCGCCCCGAAAAGGTCACATGATGCCGACAGATGAGTTTTTGTAATGACAGTAACAGCAACAATAAAATTAACAACATCAACAATAACAATAATATTTGCCCCAAAAGTACCTATACACAAAGAGCATGTTTTTTTTTCTATAAGTACAAAGAAATCCACAGAATGATACTATATACAACCTACAATAAATACTGTGTATCATATATCTTACTGTTTGAGAGGATGCATGTGGGCGTGAGTGTGTTTCTCTTTTTTCTCAGTTTGCTTTTTCTCCAGGTTTGTGGACTTTTATTTTATTTTTTTTTTACTCTCAATGAGTCTCCCAGTTTTCACAGGGTGCATGTTGGGGGGGGGGGGGGGGGGGGGGGGGGGGGGGGGGGGGGGGGGGGTTTCGGACCCAAAGCCGGCCTCCTCATGTCTCTACCTCCTCCGGCTCCTCCCCCTCCTCCTCCGGCTCCTCCCCCTCCCCGTGATGCCGGCGGTTGCGGGGCTTCTTGTGCTCCTTGAGCTCCTTCAGGTCTTTGGCCTTGAGGGCTCCCAGCAGGGGGTCTCCGAACTGCCAGTAGTCCTGGCAGTACTGGTTGATCAGGCTCATCTCCGGCTGGCTCAGGATGGTCAGCAGGTCCTTGTACTGGCCCGCGCTGGGCGTCCACTGGGTGCTGCCGGAGTGGACGCCCGGCCCCCCGCCGCCCTCCACCAGCGCGCCGTTGACGGCCCGGCTGGACAGCACCACCAGCTGCAGCTTCACCAGCGTGTGTTTGAAGTTCTTCTCCGTGGCCGTGCACTGGTACATGCCGGAGTCGGACGGCTGCAGCGAGCGCAGGAGGAGGCCTTGCTCTGTTTTCAGGATCCGACCGTCAGATCGCATCTGCGCAGACACAGAGACAGGATTACAGAAACGACTCATCCCTGTAAAAAAGTCCTCCGTTTGTATAACGTATAGAAGCTGGGTTTACGAAGGGAGGGTGTCAGCTTCATTGCATGTTGCTCATCAGAATTACATCAGGCAATGTTTTGGTCTTTTTTTTCATAAAAAATGTAAGCATTGCATAAAACTACTAATGCTCTGTTACTGTTTAAAAGGCAGTGAGTCAGATGTATTGGCATTTAGTGGTGAAGTTGGGTATTACAGCTAAATACCCACCACCTCAACCTTGCCCTTATAGTATGTAGACGAGCCAAAAGTGGCCTTCAGTTATCATTAAAACTCATTGCTATGTACAACTTGTGTTATTATGACAATGACAAATAAAGTATTGATAGATTGATTGATTGATTGATTGATTGAAAGGGGTTGAGTGGGTCCATTCTGTGCTCCTGTGGCCTTAATGGTGGGTTAATCTTAAAAAAAGTTTTTAAAGTAAAAAATAAACCATTCAGTATATAGCATCTATTCTAACATAATACTGTAACAGTATAACTCATAACACAATTCCATTTCATTTTCTCTGCCCAGGAACCTGAATGGTTGATGACATGCTCAGAATCCGACATGCGAGGCAGCAGCTCTGCCTGTGGGAAAGAATAACATCTAACAGAATAGTCAATAAAAGAGACAGCAACACTACGGAGCCTCACAATCAAACTTTAACTCGAGCCTCACTGTTGTACATCACAGCAGAGGCCTTTATTTTCATTGGTTTATTATCATGTGTCCTTCCCTCAGGCCTGAGGACAGTGGGAGGTCTCTTGTGAGGAATCGGGCGTCGCTCAATCGCTTAATCACGTTAACAGATAACTACAGCCGAGTAATTTTTCATCCACGGCACCTCGTCTCCGTGGCGACGAAATTAGACTGAAATACTGAGGTGGGTGTGTCCACAGGTGGATGCTCATTATTGGAAACATGCCTCCGTTACCAACACTTTCGGAGCTTCATATCACACTTCAGATTTGAGTAAACTATCCCATAATAACGTTGGCCTCTATGGGATGTGTCTGACCTCTTTCCTGCGGTCGCTGTTGTCTCTCTGCAGATGCCATTTGATGACAGCGTGTGGCGATCGGGCCTGACACTCCAAGAAAGTGCTGCTCCCTTCCACTCCGTACTGCACCATCTCCAGAGTGTTCTTATTGGCTGCAGGGCAGAGAGCGAGAGACATGGGGTTTCCATGGCAACCAATACAATTATTACCTTTGGGACCAAAATCTCTGCTGTGGTAAAAAGTACTCATAATACAATAATGAAAGGTGAGAATGATCATTATTTCTAATATCCTAAAGGTGCAGTGTGTAAGATTTGGTGACATCTACAGGTGAAGTTGCATGTTGTATCCAAGCATGCAGGAGAAGCTATGGAAGCCCTGTATTCAAACTCAAAAGATTCTTAGTACGTCCACTCTGGGCTATTGTAAAAACATGGCGGCCCCCATAGAGGGGACCCGCTCCTCATGTAAATATACATTAATGGGCTCATTTAAGGGAAATTGGAAAAAAACTACAATGAAGTGATCATGAAAATGTCAGTGTGTAATTGTTTCGAAATGTTTTCTTCGACCAATAGAAGTGACAAAAATGACCCAAATCTTACACACTGCACCTTTAAGTTCAATAATCAACAGAGAGAAGCAAAATAAGAGGGGATGGATCTCACTGTTGGAGTTGAAGCCTCGGCACTGGCGGATGGGGTTCCCGTACTTGACGTCCTGCCTCCGGCTTCGTCTAAAGGGGTCAGACCAGTTTTGCCGAATAAGGAGAGAAAAGGTGATAAAGCAACTGCAAGCCATTCAAAGCCATTCAACACAACATGGAGCCATTTACAGGGTTTTAATTCAACAGGAATAATCGCAAACAATTCATCACCATTTACCACTCAGATCCATAACAGCGCATCGTGATTAGTCTCGTGTTAATTCACCCACGATGGATATACGATAGAGACGAATGCCGTTAAATGAGCCATTCAGCGATCCTTGCATTCCAACAGCATTCGGTCACATCGGTCAGTCGGTCAGTTAGTGTCGGTGTTAGTGTCATGCTGCTGCTGCTGCTGCTGCTGCTGCTGCTGCTCACCTCTTCTGTGAGGCCGAGTAGCGCGAGCAGGATTTGCCGTCCCAGGCGCAGTAGGGGTCTCTGGCCAGGCAGCAGTCGGCACAGGCCTCACCGTACACGTCGCAGCGGTGCAGGGCCAGCTGAGTCAGGCCCACTGCAGAGGACACGTACAGCTGTTGCTGTAGAGGGAGAGAGCGAGCGAGAGACAGAGAGAGAGAGGAGAACAAAAAAAAGGGGGCGGGGCATGGTGTTATAAGACGACACTTGGGGGACAGTCCAAATTACACACAGTGCGTCAGTGGTCCACCTCCATCCGTCTCACTCCAGATCACTATCTTAGTTACCTGAACCCATTTTCCACTTAACTCCCATATGGTCATAGGGTCAGAACCCAAAAACGCTAAATACAGTATGAGCGCCATTGAACTGGGATTTTGATGATGTGCACGTTGTTGTCTCTGATCTCAAGCAAGCTATTTATCAATTTATAAAGTCAAACTTAACTCGTTTGAATCAAAACAACTTTATCGTTATTGTTAATGTTTTGGGAAATTCATTAACAATAAGTTGTCAATGTCAAAATGTATCTTTGAACTACTGTAATACAATCAAAATATGAGTTAATCCAAAGAAATCAAGTCACTGAATTTGATATCTAGAGATACACATCATAGAAGTGTATGAATCCTAAATCCAGAGTCGCACACTTGGTATGTGTACAATTAAGTGGAAGTAATGCTGCATTATATGTGTTTTGGACATTTAATACTTTTAACGTAGAACGAGCGTTGGCTGGGACTCACTGAACATGTGACAGCTGATTCTCGAGTCAATATTCCACGTCATTGAGATCCATTCTGGATGAACAGCTGAACAGCTCTACGTGCAGCAAATAGGAATCCGTTAAGTGACTTACGTAATGTGCTCGGATACAGAGACAAAAAACCCATTTGTGCGCCGCGAGATACGTATAACAATCGTCGCGCCTCGTTTCCGAGAATACTGATCTCATCTCCGCCGGGGGTCGATGATCAGCTGTCGAACGAAGTTCACCCGTGTGGCATGAGACTGTGAGAAACCCCGTCTGTGGGCTGATGTCATCGAGGAAAGGAAAGGCCAAGTCTTTGAATCACTTTGAAAGACAACACTAAACTTTTATCTCTCTCTCTCTGTCTCTCTCTCTCTCTCTCTCTGCCCTTGTCATGCACCTATGGAAGAATTATGAAGGCACGAGGAGGCACAGCTGCATCCATGCAGCTCCTGACCTTCACTGACTGTCACTCATCCCCTTTGTGTGGACGCTGGTTCCCTCGCTCCGTATGTCGGCAAAGGTTAAGACAATGTGTTGCACAGACATGCTTACCCTTTTCGATGAGATCTTCATTGTGGTAACTGGAGTCGGGACCTTTATGGAGAAAATGAGAGGGCGCAGGGCGTGTTATTGTCATTGCATGTGGAAAATGTAAAACACAGACGCGAGAGAGGAAGAAGAGGAGAAGCAGGACTCAGGACTAAAGGTTCAATCTGAAGCACTTGCCTTGAAGACCTCCACCTCCTCCAGGACCAGCTCCTCGGTCTGCAGGTCGTCTCTGGGCAGGACGATGACTTTCTGAACCGTCCCTTTGTCTGCGGACCACAACACACAGCTGTCACACCTGTGACCTCTCACCTTTCCACCTGTCAGCGCCCACTTAGATTCCCATTTCATCCCCTCGGCCTCTCAAACCCGGACGATCCTCAAACATCAACGGGCTCGGCTCTGCTCTCTCACCTCCGTCACGAAGGTTCTGTTCAGTTCAACGCCCTGTTCTGCTTAGGCATCGTCCGCACCGAGACCAAGAGAAACTTTGTCTTTTTTCTTTTTTTTAAAAAGAAATCTGTAAAGACGGCTTGCATGAAATCACCGACAAGGCTGTAGTATAAGCTCCAGGCCTGTAAGTGGCGCTGCAACGCTGCCACAGCAGTACACCGAAAACAGAGAAGAAGACATGGTGCATGCGCCGCAAACTCTTACGATGTAAACAAACACAACAAGGGGCTTTGGCTTGGGGCTTTTGCTTTGGGTGACAATGGACTACAAGTAATCCGCCATTGTTGGTGTATGTCCATATTGGGCACTTCCGTTTTTTATGACATCATTAGCAGCAAGCCCGTCCAACCGTGGGTCTCCATAAGATTACTAAGACATGCATATAGGTCATCTTATGAACGTTTGACCGCGCTATTCATAATATTCCTGCTTTACAACAATGTATTTAACTGTAAAAAGCATAATAGGCCCACTTTAGAGGTTTGAGGCGGCAGCAGCAGGCGCCCCCCCCCCCGCCCTCCAGGTACAATCCCCTGTTGTTTACTTGCGCCGAGTGAACAGGTACAAACCCTTTGATTGGTTCAATTTCCAGTGCAGCACAAAAGGGCAAAGAATGCTTTGCTCCAAATGATAGATGACTGCACAGGAGACAAGCCCTCCATTTACATGGGATTTATTTCCAGAGGCGGTTTTTTTTCTTTTCTTCCTTCATTATTCAACTTCACGTTGACTCTGTCATTCACCGCTTCCTTTCAGATCAAAAGACTGACCTTCAAAATAAGAGTTTCTAAAAGCTTAGAGCCTTAGACAAACACTCACCGGTTCCTAAGAAGAGCACTTCATAGTTGCCGTCCGCAGCCGTCACCTGGTCCACGGTGATGGTGGTGAACTCGTAGTCCACGTTGGTCCGCACCACCAGGGGGCGCTTGTGCACCGGATACACGGCGTTGTACATGGCCGGGTGGTTCCTCATGAAGTTAATCACCTCATCTGGATAGTCTTTGGTGGACTTCATGTTGGGGGTGAAGGTTCCTCCGGGGCACTGAGGCAGAAACACATGACTCTCTATAGCCTCCATGAAACGAATGGATTTAATCAGACGGGGAAAAATACATCCCAGATCTTGTTGGTGATCAGAGAGCCAGGTGGTTTCCATTGGATGTCTAAGTCAGAGAGCAACCGCTGTTTCCCAGAGGGGATTTCATGTGTGTAGAGCTGCAGCAAACCATTACTTTTGTAATCGATTAATCTATTGATTAAGGTTTTCGATTCAACTTGACGATGATTTGAATAGACGGAAAGAAATTGTACAAATGTCAAAGGACATGATCATTATCCGATTTATCACCTGATATTCTTATGTCTGGTCGGCCTATAGACACCATCGCTGAGAAGCCTGTGTGTGTGTGTGTGTGTGTGTGTGTGTGTGTGTGTGTGTGTGTGTGTGTGTGTGTGTGTGTGTGTGTGCGCGCGCGTGTGTGTGTGGGCTCGTGCGCATCACATGAGTGTTGGTGAATGAGAAGCAGCGTATGTTTCATCAGTTTCTTAACCATAAACAGTCACAGCTAAACATGAATTAAAGATTCCATTATTCGATTCAGAGAATCTGTAATCGAACATTTTTTATTATCGATCAGAGGCGATTAGTCGATTAATCGTCTCAGCTCTACGTGTGTGTGTGGGGTCAGTGTGAGGTGAGGCTCACCGTGCCAGGCCGAGGGTAGGGGATCTTCCCCGTGTAGGCCACCCATTGGTAGTTGGGACCCTCCTTGTGGGCGAAGGGCCCGTTGAAGACCATGCGGATGTCGGCCATGGAGTAAACACACACGGCTGAGCCTTTGAATACGGAGCTGAAAGACAACGCAGGTCACGTAAGAACATAAGAGCCTGTTGTTGTTGCTGCTGGGAATCTGGAGGAATACGGTAAAGTCAACTCACCCAGAGACGGAGAAGACGCCGTATATCACGGGATTCTTTGTGTCCTGTGTCGGCTGGATGTAAACATCCCCTGTCCGAGGAAAGAGAGAGAGAGAGATCACCTCAGGGTGAAGGGACGGCGAAGGAAACGCGAAGCTCGTCTTTACTAATATTTACACAGCTTTCAGTCCTGATTGACCTTCGGGCAACACGTCCCTGAAAGGAACGATGCGCCAACTAAAGGAGGCGGAAGCCGCCGACGTTGTTGAAATTGAATGGATTTAGATAAAGAGCTGAGTGGGGCTCTTAACGTGTCCGTGGGTCCGTGGGATCCATATTGGCTCCTACACAATAAAGGTCAGGGATTTCAGGTGAGACGTCAATTTAGATTGATGGCAAAAGCTGTTAAATGTGGAGCTTAGAGCAGATGTCACCGTACTCACAGGGCCACAGCGATAATGCTAACATGTTAACAACGAATGGAATTTGATTGAAACAGCAAACAATCGTGACATTTTAAAAAGATCGGCCTTATTACACAATTCAAAAACATTACAATTCTTCTGTGTGTGTTTATACCAAGTTTGATGGCTTGCCAATACAATCCACAACAGGCCGACATGGGCTTCCATAGAGTGATGCTACCTCATGTGCCTTACCAAAATAAAAGACAGAGAAATATGTGCCAACAGTGTCGAAATATATGTATAAACTTATATATAGAAACTTTATGTACAATAGGCTGTGATTCAGTTCAAGGTCCCACGTCTCTCCCTCTCTTTCTCTCTCTCTCTCTCTCTCTCTCTCTCTGTAGCTCGCTCGCTCTTGCACATTCTTGTAGTTCTAGTGTATGGAAGACAAGCATAAGCTTTATGTATTCCTTTGCTCCTTACACTCACAACTTAATTCCAGTTGAGAGAGAGAGAGAGAGAGAGAGAGAGAGAGACAGAGACAGAGAGAGAGAGGGAGAGAGAGGGAGCTTAATAACGTGCAATATTTTGCAACTCATGCGTTTGGTAATAACAGGTGAGGTAAGTGCAGGTATTAACAAACGCTGGTTGACTCATACGTATTATCAATCAGTTATTAATGTCAAATCAAACAGAAGACGTCGCCCTTTGATCCCTTTGACAAATGCAGCCTTGACTCTACTGTCTGGTTTCCTACAGTCTAGACGGCAGCACAGAGGGATCTGTGAACCACCTGAGACTCGTCCTGAGTAGACAGGGGGATGTGACCGTGATGTGGGGGGACGGGCCTCTCCTCTCCTCCTCCTCCTCCTCCTCCTCCTCCTCCCCCTCCTACCATGCACCAGGCTTTATGTCTTCCACTCAGAGGGAAGGGAAATATCTCTTTTCTCCTGAGGGAGCGGTGCATCATATATTCTTCGGCCAATCCTGGAGCCGTGTAAATCAGCGGCGCTGGGTCCTGCGGGTCTGTGACATCAGACCCGCTGTGATTTAGATCGTCCTTTTGTTGTAACTGAGGCGAAAGGTCTGAAGCAACAAATAAAGAGGAGCTAAACATGTGACGGGCGATAAGTCTCACTCTCTCTCTCTCTCTCTCTCTCTCTCGTTTTGGTACCTGACCTGATTACTGCTCCCTGGAGGAGGAGTGGTTTGCTGCCTACAATAGGACACAGGCCTTTGAGGGAAAACAGAGAATGTTCTGTCGACTTAGTTGTGCAGGGAAGTGACCACAGAGCGAAGATATGACTGAGAGAGTCAAGACTTAAAAGACAAAGTTTACCAAAGTCAGTGTACTGCTTCATGGAGAGCTCAAAAGAGGACTCAAAAAGTGCTGATCCAGCCGTGTTGCAATACCACTTTTTACCACTAGAGTGTGTAATGAGTCACTACCGCACTCGAGCAACCTTACATCCATATCCACTGCTGTTCATTCGCTTCCCAGATTTGTCTTCTTTTTTTTTTTTTTTTTTTTGT
>JAFBJT010106025.1:0-17576 GCA_016785325.1 Chascanopsetta lugubris | reverse complement strand
AAAGAAAGAGAACAGACAGGAGGACAGACAGACAGGAGGACAGAAAGACAGAGGACAGACAGACAGAGGACAGACAGACAGAGGACAGACAGGAGGACAGTGTCTCACCGTTGGTGCAGGTTTCATTCAGCTGAACGTTTCTCATCGTCTCTTCAGTCGCATTCAAACCGGAAGTGACACAATATTTACAAAGTGTGGATCAATCAACTAGAAGCTCAGATGTTGTTGAAAATCCACAGCTGAGACGGATCCACGTCCTGAGACTCGCCGGTCCTGTGTCTGCCTCCTCTCTCTCTCCGGGGAGGCTGCAGGTAAACAACCTGACCCCGCCCACCACAGGTGAGTCCCCGCCCTGCCAACCGGAACCAAGACAGGATTTGTATAAAAACAAATAGAATCAAATGAAATAAAGCAAAACATGATAAGTATGTGTTTTTGTAATGTAACATGATGTATTATAAAATTATACAATTGTAAAAGTAGAAATCACAAACTTCCAGTCAGAAAAAAACAAAAGGAAAATGAGTTTTAAAAGAATCATTGGTTGAAAGTGAGCTCAGTGTTTCTCAGCGGGCTTTGCTGCCCTCATGTGGACGATCTGAGGAAGCACAGGTTTTGAATGAAGGGATGAAGGAGAATTCCCTCCACATCAAATCAAAGCCCATGTGACAGATGATGAAGAAATACAAAGATCATTCATTCACCCGGATTTTGTTTTTATTTCTGTGGCGGAACCAATGTTCGGTGTTGGCGCCGCTACAACGGATTTTACTGACGGACCGTGCTGCTGCAGGCGCGCGTGTTGTTAGCTCCGCCCCCTTAAACTGAAGTGGAGGGAAACATCGTTTCAAGAGCGGGAGAAAGAAACGTCAGCAAGACAAACAGGTATTTAACACACACACACACACCGTGTGTGTGTGTGTGTGTGTGTGTGTGTGTGTGTGTGTGTGTGCGTGGTCCACACTTTCATTGAAGTTTATAAATGTACCTGAAAAACAATGAGTCAAGCACAAACACGTCCACTCAGTTTCTATGACGTCATAATCAGAGTAATAAGAACAATAATAATGACTTGTTTTGTCTTGGTGTATAAATCAAACGTCTCCACAGTGAGGTGGACGTGACTGGTCATGTGACTGATGACGTCACTGATGTTCAGGGGAAGTTGCACCTGGAAACAAACAATCATTTTGAAGTCAAGTCGTCAGCAGAAAGGCTCTTTATTTCTCAGCGTTTCATTGGACAGCGCTTGGTCGCAGACTGATGACGGGGTGGGGGGCGTGGTCATGGCGTGCAGAGGTCAAAGGTCAGTTACAGTATTTCTGCAGGGTGTGGTAGGTACAGGGGTTGTGGCAGCACTCCTGCACGATGCTGCGCTTCACCATCCTCTCCACCTGGTCGCTCAAGGTGAACTCCGCCTCCTCGTTCTCGCCGGCTCCGCCCACCTTCAGAGGGAGGAGACCTGGGGGCAGACATGTGTCTTTACTGTCACCACACTTCACTGCGTCACTGAAACGTTCGGTGGTTAAAGGTGTGATACTGCTCTCACCCAGCAGAGGCTCCGCCTTCTCACCCAGCAGAGGCTCCGCCTCTCTCTTGCCGCTTTCATAGAAGCCTTTTTCACCACAGGTAATGAACAGCGCCTCCACCAGGTTAGAGCCGCACAGGTGCTGTGGGCCGGACATGGCGTCAGAACCCGGCCAGCACACGACCAGCAGAACCAGGAGCGAGAGAGCCCGGAGCCACAGCGCCGCCATGTGGAGGAGAGGTGAACTGCAGAGAGGAAGAGGAGGAGGAGGAGGAAGAGTGGTTCACCTGTGGAGCTGCAGCAGGTGAGTGGATGAAGAGGAGGAGGAGCTGAGATCAGGCTGATGTGAGGAAGAGCTGAAGGTCTCCTCTGCTTTTATCCTCCAACATCTGGACACGCCCACCACTCTGTGTGTGTGTGTGTGTGTGTGTGTTGTGTGTGTGTGTGTGCGTGTGTGCGTGTGTGTGTGTGTGTGTGCGTGTGTGTGTGTGTGTGTGCGTGTGTGTGTGTGTGCGTGTGTTGGATGGTTGACTCAGTAAAACAAACAGGGTAAATGAAGTGACATGATGTGATGAAGACGAGCTGAGCTCAGCAGATTCACTCGTTCACCTCAGGTTCCCTTCAAACAGAATAAAGGGACATTATGAACTCTCTTTGTTTATTTGTAAATAGTTGATTCATATTTGTTTTGTTTTTGTTTTTGAAGGAGCAGCACATGTGATGATGTGAGGAGGAGTTAAAGGGAGCTGAATGCTCAGGGCCTCTGTGTGTGCTGTGTGTTCACCAGCAGGGGGCAGGTGTGCGGAGGCTTGGCTCCGCCTCCTTGGACCAAAGAGGATGATGTCATTGTTTATAGAGTGAGAGAAAGACACATCAGTGAGACTCAAGAACTTCTAAAGACTCAAAGGTATTTAACACACACACACACACACACACAGACACACACACACACAGACACTCACACACATAGACACACACACAGAGACACACACACACAGACACACACACAGATACACACACACACAGACACACACAGACACACATACGCATACACACAGACTCACACACAGACACACACACAGACACACACAGACACACACACAGAGACACACACACACACACAGACACACACACACACAGACAGACAGACAGACACACACACGCAGAGACAGAGAGAGACAGAGAGAGACACACAAAGAGAGAGAGTGACTTTGCATTCGGCAAAAAATTAAAAAGCCTCTTTTCTGCTGTAGTTTCAATAAATAGACACACACACACACACACACACACACAGACACTCACACACACAGACACACACACAGAGACACACACACACACAGAGACACACAGACACACACACACAGATACACACACACACAGACACACAGAGACACACATACGCATACACACAGACACACACACACAGAGACACACATACGCATACACACAGACTCACACACAGACACACACACACACAGACACAGACATGCACACACACACAGACACACACACACACACACACAGAGACACACACACAGAGACACACACACACACACACACACCGACTCGTGTGGTTAGGGATTTGACTGAGAAGTGACTTGGAGGTGCAGCAGTATTATGGGATGTGTCATCAGGGTTAGTGATGGTCGTCATGGCGAGAGATGCTGTGGCATTTCACTGATCTAAAAAACGACCATCTTCAAAGCAGCGAGCAGTGCGTGTAGCAGCAGTGCATCGTGGGTAATCACGTGTGTGGGTCATGATCCCAGAGGATGAACCCTCTTCTCTGTGAACTCAGTTTCAAACTCCCCACTCATCCTCCTGATCTTCTGTAGATGTTTAAATTCACTCAAATGAGCGAATTCTACGATATTTTCATTTTCTGAATAAATATGTCGCTGATGATAAAAAGGAAAACCTTTGATCCCTTGATCTCATGTAAATACAGTGTTTCCTGTTGTTTCCTCAGAGGATGAACGATCTTCAGTTCATCACGTGTCAGATGTTCAAACATCCTCTGAGGACAAACTGCAGGTCTTCACTCTGTTTACTTCTGTGTCACCATGGAAACCAAGAGCTGTGCCTTTAAATCAGTCGCAGGACAGGAAGCCACACCTGAGCAGATGTTGTGTGAATTCAAACATTTTATTATCAAGGACAAATCTTTTCTCAGCAGCGTGGCTCCTCCGGTGGCATGGGGCTGGGGGTGAAAGGGGGCGGGGCTGGGGTGAAAGGGGGCGGGGCTGAGCTTCAGTTGCAGTAGTTCTGCAGGTCGAAGATGTTGCAGGGTTTGTGGCAGCACTGCTCCACGATGCCGCGCTTCACCATCATCTCCATCTGCTCCTTGAAGGCCAACTCCGCCACCTCGTTCTCGCCGGCCGCCGCAGCTCCGCCCACTTTGGAAGGGAGGAACCCTGAGGAGCAGACATGTCTTTAATGTCATCGCTCCTATTCTACTGTTGTGTGGTTAACGCTGTCATACTGCTCTCACCCAGCAGGGGGTCCACCTCTCTCTTGGGGTTGTAGAAGAAGCCTCTCTCACCACAGACCAGGTAGAGGGCGTCGACCAGGTGAGAGCCGCACAGGTGCTGAGGCGGAGCCATGGCCTGCGAGCACGGCCATGACACCACCAGCATGACCAGGAGGGAGAGAGACTGGAGCCACAGCGCCGCCATGTGGAGGAGAGGTGAACTGCACACAGACGTCACAGAGGTCAGAGGAGGAAGAGGAGGAGGAGGAGGAAGAAGAAGAAGAGTGGTTCACCTGTGGAGCTGGAGCAGGTGAGTCTACGATGAAGAGGAGGAGGAGCTGAGATCAGGCTGATGTGAGGAAGAGCTGAAGGTCTCCTCTGCTTTTATCCTCCAACATCTGGACACGCCCACCACTCTGTATGTGTGTGTGTGTGTGTGTGTGTGTGTGTGCACACACTAATCACTTTACTTCTGATTGGTTGACTCAGTAAAACAAACGGAGTAAATGAAGCGACATGATGTTCACAGACGGATGAAGATGAGCTGAGCTCAGCAGATCTTCATCAGGAGCCTGACATCAGAAACCTTCACACTTCCCACTAAACCTCACCTCTACGGTGTGAAGGTCACATGAGCCTGAAGGTCACATGACCCTGAAGGTCACATGAGCCTGAAGGTCACATGAGCCTGAAGGTCACATGAGCCTGAAGGTCACATGACCCTGAAGGTCACATGAGCCTGAAGGTCACATGACTCTGCCATCCACCTGCTTTCGATCAGGTCAGCTTGATGTGGACATGGTGTATTTTCCTCTATTGCCTTTTAGGCTCCACCCACAAAACCTTGAATGCAGCGCTATCAAGATACAGAATTGTGAGGCACTGCAGCGCTCCGTTAGAATTCTCTTCTCTACTTCCTGTTTGTTGTTTCCGTCTGACTTGCCGCAGGTGAACACAGGTGAACCGAACAGACACGATGTTTGAAGTGAGTTGCACCTGCACCTCCGGTCCACTAGTTGGCGCATTTACATAGATTTTTTAAAACAAAGTGAACTTCATGGTGTCTCTTGTTTTTTTACTCTGACAAAGATAAATATACTTGAAGTTCACGTACACATCAGAAGATCAAACTAAACTCATGGTGGACTCGCTCCTGTTTCCTGTTTCCTGTTTGCGCTCAGAGGAAAACGTCTAAGGTCTGTGTGATGTTCTGTCGACAGAGCGGGCAGCAGCGCCGCTGGACGGGCCGGCGCCCGGTCAGGATGTCGGCGCAGTGGCGGCAGAGGCAGAGGTGTCGGCACGGCAACAGCAGCACCGTCTTATTGAAGTCCTGACAGACGACGCACTTCTTCCTCTCCTCCTGCTCGTTCAGCAGACTCCGCAGCTCGCCATCCTCCACCGCCGAGCTCTGGGACCCGCTCGCCGGCTCGCCGTCGGGCTGCGTCGTGTCTGGACGCCCGCGGACGTCGGATGGCGGCGGATGGACCTCAGAGATCGAACCCCGTGCGTCGGCGTCCCCCGCCGCCCCGGCGCGGACCCGAGCCGGTTCCACCGTCGCCGCGTAGAGCCGGCGCGCGGTCGCCCGAACGCCGCCGAATCCGGGCAGAGCGTCGACCGACCGCAGGCCGAAGCGCGCGGCGAAGACACGAAGTCTGCGGTTCAACAGCAGCAGAGTCAGAGCGATGACGGCGGCGGCGGCGAGGAACCCGTGAGAGTCCACCACAAAGATGGTGAGGAAGCAATGTCCCAGCGTTCCCAGGAAGTCCAGCAGCAGCTGACACGGCGTCCACAGCAGCACGGAGGCGCCCACCAGACAGCTGTACAGGAAGGTCATCAGGGTCAGCGCCAACTCCACCACTTTATGGACCGGACCCGACACCGCGTCCCACACGCCCGCCATCACAGACAGACAGTTCTGCGTGGCGATGAGCACCACGTTCACCACCGTGTTGACGAAGTAGAGGACGAGGCTGAGCGCGATGACCACGCCCTCGCAGGTCTGTTGCAGGATGTAGCACGCCACCACGAAGCCACGGTGCAGCTCGTCCTTCATGCGCCACGCCACGTGACACGAGAGGTGTCCCACCATCTTGAAACTCTCCAACACGCCTCCCAGCGTCTGCAGCCACTCCTCCATGCTGCGCAGGGCGCCGTGGGCGGCACCGGACACGATCTTAGTGGCGGTGAGGAAGAAGAAAAGTGCGACGTTACAGTATTCAAACAGAGCGGCGCCGCTCAGACCCGCCGCCGCGCTGCGGAGGGAAACACGGCTGGCGGACAGGAAGTGAGGCAGCCAGGTGAAGAGCAGGCGGGAGCAGGCGTCCACGCATCTCGTAGCGGCGAGGGTCACCGCGTTCACCTCGGCCATCGTCCACTGCAGAGACAGGGGGAGGAGTCAGAGCCTAATAAACTATAATAAACTTGGCTGAGCTGAGCTGAATGTGACGTCATGACCGGAACTTCCTGTGTTTACCCACAAGGGGTCATGTGACATCATGTCTCACGTCAGACGCAGGTAGAAAACAAGAGAGGAAATCCTAACATGGAATGAAAATATAGAAATAAACAACAGCTCAACATCATGAGACGTACACCGACACGTCACTTCCGGGAGCAAACTCCATCACAGGATGTGTGAAAGTTCAGCCACTGAGGCTGATGATGTCACAGCTGGTTCAATATTCGTCTTAAATTGGAGTTTAAACAGCTGTGACGTTGATGCGGAAGTTAAGATGATGACATCATAACTTGAGGGAATGACTGAATTCATAGTTTGTTTTCTGTTTATTGGCCTCGGCTGAAAACCACGTGATTCCTGAACGGAGTCCGGTTGTCAGGAAACACTACAGACACCTCCACTGTTCGCTCTGACGTCACCAAACCTCTGTTCAAATCTGCCTTTTAATTTCGGTTTGAATCCCTCTGTTCGGTCAGGAGCTGTTGTTGTTAGGGATCGGACCACGCCCGGTACATCCGGTACATCCGGTACATTCCGAGAGAAACTGGTGTCAGATCAAAGGAGAAGAAGAAGAAGAAACGTGTGAGTGACTTTATAAAAAACTCACCGCAGCGACATGACGCACAAACTGATTCATCCGCTCATCAAACTGAGGCGAACATTTTCTTTTCTCAAGCTTCACTTCCGGCTCCGCTCTGCTGCCTGACACTTGTTGATGACCAGCGGCTCCGGTGCAGCAGCGCCCCCCTGGTCCGGAGGTCAGTCAATTCATTTCCATACAATAAATCACAAAATAAGTCAAAGTGAATCCAGTAACCCTTTGGAATCAGTTTTGAATATTGATTGTGATTATTAGTGAAATATTAAATTCACTGAGGATCAATTCGAAGTCAAGTCTTTACACTATGTGAAGAGTGATGTGACTACATGTTTACATCTTTAACTGCCACGTCACCACTAGATGTCCTCACTGAGTCAATGTAAAAACACATTGAGACAGAGATGATCTCTGATGATCGATATATTTTATGTTCACCCAATAAAAGAATACACACATGATGTTTACTAAGAAACATGAAGTAACTATAAACACAATAACACATTTCTAACATTTACAGGCAGAGTTTCATTCAATCTACATGAACTGAAAATAAGAAGTTGTCTTTCCTTTAACACTTATAAAAAGGTTATTGTTGGAAGTCAAATTTGTGGATTCACAATGAAAATATAATGTTTGTTGACTGTTCTGGTGTCAGACTTGTTCTGAGTTTGATTTATCATTAAATTCACTACAATTTATGTCATGTTTGTTGTTGTTGTTGTGTGATCAGTGCAGGTGAAGCCTCATGAGCAGTGAACCCGTCACAAACCTGCCGGACATGTGACCTAATCTTTGTCTGCAGTCAGCAGCTGATCCAGGTGAGGAGCTCCGCCCTGTCTCTCAGGTGAGTCACAACCTCCTGACAGGCACAGCCCTCACACCTGAGTGGGCGGAGCAGCTGTGATGTCATCAGTGACGCCTGTGAGTTTGATTCTGCGTCACCAGGTGTGTCAGTCAGAGATTCTTCGTCCTGCTCAGTCACACTTTGATCACCGCGTCCTGCCCCGCCGCCGTCGTTAGCGAGCGGGGACGGCGAGCCCCTCCGAGCTCCGAGTTGGAGGAGGAGGAGGAGGGCGGTGGGCGGAGCTTGGATGTGGCGCAGTGTGGGCTGGGGCTGACGGATGACGGCGTCTGCTGGCTGCCGTTCATGAAGGAGGAGGAGTTAGAGCCCTGGTGGCTGCGGTGGTTGTAGTGCATCTTCCAACCCTGACGCTTCCTCTTCCACCGACACCGAAGGATCCGTATGAAGGCCTGGAGACCACACACAGTGCCCGTCAGTACCCGTCAGTACCCGTCAGTACCCGTCAGTACCCGTCAGTGCCCGTCGGTACCCATCGGTGCCCGTCGGTGCCCGTCAGTACCCGTCAGTACCCGTCAGTACCCGTCAGTGCCTGTCAGTACCCGTCAGTACCCGTCAGTACCTGTCAGTACCCGTCAGTACCCGTCAGTACCCATCAGTACCCGTCAGCGCCCGTCAGTACCCGTCAGTACCCATCAGCGCCCGTCAGCACCCGTCAGTACCTGTCAGTACCCGTCAGTGCCCGTCAGTACCCGTCAGTACCTGTCATTGAATGCACTCGCTCTACCTTTTAATTTCTCACATCTTTCCCTTTTTCCCTAATTGAATGTTTGGGTTAAAGCGGGTGCCGCAGGAGGGAATCGCAGCGCGGCGCAGAATCCAATCTGTTGATTAATCATCTAGCGTTACAGGCGGCATCACTTCCGCCCCGCTGCACCGTTCATGGAAAGAGCTTTTTTCATGCTTTATTTAACAGAGAGTCACTTTTTATTAGTGCGAGGAGATACTTTGAGAGGCACAATGACTGAATCAGACCTGCCAGAGCCGCTTTTACTTACGGGGGGTGGGGGGGGGGGGGCGCAGCCGGGGGGAAGGGATGGCTGCTCAGGGCATAGTTGCACATGAATTACACAGAGTTCCTTTTTCACTGGAGTTAATGTTCACGAGTGTTTATGACTGTGTCGACCGAACATAGTGACACCTGTTCATTTATTCACCTTTTCAATAAACGAGACCTGGTAATAAACAACGACTCTGTCTGTTGAATTATAGCAATTATCAAAGGACTGGTGAACACATTGGGTTTAGTCAGTTCCAGCTCTGATCTGCATTGATGGTAATAGTCAAGCTAATTTCTCCCTTGTTGACTTGTGCTAATGCTAATTCCTGCACCTGGTCTGGCGAGACGCTCTGACACACATTCATCAGCAGGTCAGCATTCAGTGAATAGCCATCAGTGCTTGACACAATTCTCCAACGTTCATTTAGCAGATGCTTTCATCCAAAGCGACATGTATCTTAAGGTGGATAGAGAGGAATTGAACCCACAACCTCACGCCTTCGAGGCGCATGCTCCGCCACTGAGTTACACCAAACCTTTCACAGTATTCGGATTGATCTCTTAATTCATTCGATCAAGATGCAAAAACCACGAGTCGGCGAAATGAGGGAGCTTCTCCTGATTCGAGGCCGAGAAGAGGTCACCACGTGTTACTCACAGTGCCGCAAATAGATGCACAGTATGAACGTCTGTGTGAACGGGTGAACGTAAACTTCACTGTAAAGCGCTTTAAGGGGTCGTCGAGAAAACCTGGGAAAAAAAGCGCTATTTATAAATACAGACCATGATATTTGATCTGGTTCACCGGGGTCAAAAAAAAAAAAAAAAAAAAGTTACCTGCTAATTTTTGATGTGAAGGAGGCTACGGTGGGATTTGACTTTGCTCAGTCACTCAGGCACCTCACCAAACGGCGGTGAGAGAGGGGGGGGAAAGTCTGGCTTGACACCGTCCTTTAATATTTGCCATTCTAACAATCAATCAACCCTCCAATGACTACAAGGGGGCTCGACGTTTATGGGCTTTGCTCAGTCAGACGGCTTGACTGGCTGCTATCGATTCACAACCCAGCCTCAAATGTCAATACTGCCTCTTTTGGGTTGTGTCAAAAAAAAAAAAGAAAAAAAAAATCCTCATTGATCACTGTGGTCGGTGAGCAGGTGGCTCTCTCGCAGTGTGCCTGCCACAACAATTGGAAACACCGGTCGGTACGCCGGGCTGAAATGTTAGACAGGCAGTTCATGGTCGAGTAGGTCACCTGTCAGCCGCCGACAACAGTTTTTTGACGACGCATCGCCACTGACCTGTGGCCGCCATTAAGAGGAACGCGGCGCGGGGCCCCCCCCTCACGGAAGAGACACATGCTCGAAAGCACACGCTCGCGTCGCGCGTCCGCCTGGGCTCGGGCTGGCGAGCTACGTGCGTTTAGTAAGAAAAAGAGCCTAAAAACTGTGTGTTTGGTCGTGAAAGGTCAAGCGAAATACGTGGTGGGGAAATGTGCTCAGTGGTCAGGACGAGGCTGATCCTCAGATCCGTGCTGCTTTTTGACTTGAAAACGGACGACGCGCAGAAAGGGCTGGATTTCCGTCCACGCCGATATCGGTGACGGCTCGAAGCCGAGGCAGGAATTGAAATGGCTTGTTTGAATTCATACATGAATGAAACATTTATGCATCACAGCTACTTTAAGTCCCGTGTTTGTTTTTTTGACTGTGATCTCATTTTGGATAGTTGGAAGAGATTGAGGAGGAGGAATTCTAATGCGTTTATTCAACATGGTCAGTCACTGAAGTGGACACTTTCTGCATGACGAGGAATTTGAACATCGTTCAAAGCAAATGGTAGAAGGTCTGTATATCAGCAGCAGTGGAATATGAGATCATTATACCGATGTATATTGTTGCTGTATAATCACCTGAATGCAAGTGTTGCTGTTTCCAATACGCGAGCAGTTTATACACTCATTACATCAGGCATCTGCCGTGCTTTTACAGGAGCCCAGAATGGACAAACTGAACTGCTTTTGAGTTTCAATGATAACCTCATGAAACTAACAGGCCACCTTACAAATGATCATGGAATCTACTTTAATCATTTATTCAAATTTCAAAACTAAATACATAATATAAGGCATATAAATAATATAAAAATGTATTAAATTAATATATCAAATTGCTTTATAGTAATTAATGAATGATCAATGCACAAATGACTGTTTCATTAACACAAAACACTTTATGTTTACATCAGGAGCAGGTTCTCTCTATGGAGAGAACTTAACTTTAAAATGTTTCAGCATTAATGATATCAGAAGGCGACCATAGGTTCTCAGATGGGCTGTGAAGTGCAAGGTGAGGTTGGATATACACTCTCGCAACCTCACTAAATTTTACACATTGCACCTTTACAGTACAAATGGAATAATGAGCTCGGAAACCTGGGACTTGAGCAGAAATAGCAAAAGATCAGAATGTCAGTGTAGCGCCACTCTGCAGGTGTTCTACAGTACGTTCTTATTAACCCTGGTAAAACTCATGTCTGCCTGTATAAGCCCCTTGGAGAGTGTCAGTCCTTGTTATGTGGATCGGCATTATTTGGTGATGTTGTCGCCTCAGGAGTTGGCCAACTTCTCCTTCTTCACACTTAAAAAAAAAAAAAAAACGAAAAACAGCCAGAGATCCGAGACAAAGAGCCTCCTCTTCCTAATCATCATGATAAACGATGAAAGCGCTCTTCCCTTCCAAGTGTCATTCTCTCATGGAGGAAATCTTTTCCACTTTAGATTGGGCTGTTTGAAGTCGCTCTCTGTCTTCTTGTCTCATTAAACATAAAAAGAATGAAATAAAATTCAAATGAACTGTTTACCCTGTTATTTTAAAGTGTGTAATTTACCCTCACTCTGCGAGACAACTCACAATTACAGTGGGCCGGCTCTCCCACATCCGTTTAGTGTATTTTCTATAACAAACCCCTATTAATCATTGCGGAGATCAAAGTGACACTGCAGAAGAATTTTAAATATTTAAATCTGCACTATTCAAATCTTATATCAGATCAAAGAATTCCCCTTTAATTTCGCGCGGCACATCGCCAGTAGACACAGAGACATGCACACAGATGCACACTAACTCCAATTAAATATTGCAAATTTCAGTAAATCTCCATAGATTTTCATATCTGAGAAGGCGCCACACTGCGTGCATCTGAACCGCCGAGGAGGAGGAGGAGGCGCACGCACAACCTAATTGATTATTATGGTCTGTCTTCACATGTTGTGCGGATGACAAGACACTTGAAAGTACATGCCACCGATGACGGGCTGACAGTTTGAGGTGGCGGCGCGACACAAATATCTATAACGCGCTTAATGACAAAGGTTCCGATGTGCAGCATGTAAATTGCCAGGTTAGCATTTGAACCGGTGTCGCGACCATATATGGATATTTTCCATAGATTAGGTTGTTTGAAGGAGGACCCATTAACTGTAAACTGACAGATGATTGTTCGTATTGTCATATTATCGCATCATTATCATATCATTCAACACTGTTCCAGATCGTTGACACATATTTAGATTTAGAATAAATCTGTTGATGCTAAATTTTCTAAATAGTATGCACAGTGAGAAATCATGAATCAACCAATGTTTCCATTTACACTTTAATCTCCTGTATCTACACATGTGATTATCCACCTCCATTTGAATGAGGACTGTTGTTATTTAAAATGAACGTTTCACTAATGTGATGCACTAATCAACAATGTTTAAAGTGTACGTACTACTCTATTATGCAGATCTATAGTTAGCTGGCTACAGTTATAACTACCCATTAAATCAGTGGTGTCAAACCCACGGCCCGCGGGCCAGAACCAGCCCACCACAGGATAATACTCCAGTCATATAATATGCATAAAACCTAAAACTACATAAATCACTCCACAGAAAGTAGTAGTAGTAGTATTACCATTGTTTACAATTGCTCAGTGTACAGTGTTTTAACTGCTTTAATGAGTCGAATTTTGCACTTTTGCTCAATTAAATTTGTGAATCAAATTGTATCTAAATCAACTGCTGTTAAATGACTAAGCTATGAGATCATGGCCACATGTCACATATCTGACCACACAGTGGTTTTCCATATATTACTTAGTTACTCAATCATCTCACAGTCTCAGTTTTCGTGCATCTAAGAGATATTTAAGATAGTAAAAAGATACAACATCAGCAATTACACGCCTGCAAACAAAGAAACAACTTTTCCCTTGTTGAACTAAGTCACAATCTAACGTCCGCACTGAACAACAATGGCTGCAGACAAGTTTGTTATATCAGTGCAGTAATTAATGCAGCATCGCCCTCTGTGTCCTCTGACCTTTGACCTGAAAATCAATTGAGGTCGGCCATTTTTAAAGACGTTTCCAGTGCGTAGAATTCGCCTCGGGCGCAGATTTCATAAGTTCTCCGTGTTCTCATCTGACTGAGGATTTCTTACTTTACTTTGCACCAGGCACATGAACTCTCTTAGGTTATTGTCAGGGGCATTTTACAAGGAGCTTTATCTGTGCTGGTCTGCTTTATAACAAAATGAATGTTGTTAATGTTGTAATTAATTGTTATTGTTATTGTCAATTTGTCGAAATATATGTGATGATCAATTCTACTTTCATATCGAAATTCTTATTTTCTCTTGACTTTGACTGCCTCATCAATCCATAGATGCAATACAACAACAAACCTCCAGTATTTGAAGTAAACTGATGAATATGACTTATTATTACACACAATACAAATCTTCTGAAATGCACTTGATATTATTCATTATTAATAATATTGATATGTATCCACACTGACATTAATACCAGTGTGTGGATCTGTGCAGCGCGCCACTTCAAACAGCTCAATCAATCTGGTATCTTCATGTCTGTCATGTTCCATGGAGACGAATGGACGGAATCAAAAGTAAGAAGAGTCAATCATTTCACAGAGGAACTCATCATCCGGTACAATGAGACATTAACAGAGTAAACTGAGCTCTGAGACGGATAAGTGGTGACACAGTAATGTACCACAGGCCCGGTGACAAATCATATGAGTTGCGGTTGATGCTGCTATGTTACACAGTAAGAAAAACAATGTATATACTTGTATGTTATTTCACTGCATATCATTATTTTTCAAAACAAAAAAAAAAATGTTATCTTGAAAATCTATTTTGAGATTGATTAAAATACTGAAAATAAAAGATAGATTCCATAATAATAAGGTAAACTTGCCCTTTCTGGAACCCCACAGCACCAGACATTGCTTGCTTGACAGTGTTGTGTGAGACCCCCGGTGGACAAACGTAACAATAGCAGCTACTTTACCGTGAAACGTTTTCTCTCTCATTGAAACACTTTGCGACGATTGGACCCTCCGGCGGCCCTGTTTGGGCCCGCGGGCCGTGTGTTTGACACCACCTGTTACAGAGCTCCGCTGACAGGGACCCACACCTCCGTCTGTCCGAACCTCCGCTGAAGGTAAGTGAGATTTCCTCCGATTTACACATTCAGTGTTTCATCATTGCCTTGTTTCCTTTGCTCCGTTAGTGGGAGGAAATAACGGCTTAAAAAACAAAAAAAATAAAAAAATAAATAGAGCTAAAGCTGCGTCTGGGTTATATCCCCCCGAGGCTGCGACTCCATGACACCAGATTGCTGAGCTCGAGGTGAGCGAGGTGCTCATCCGTCTATTTTCCGCCAGTGATCTCACATTCCCCCGTGATGAGGACGGAGGCTGGGGATTAAATCTCCCCTCTGTCGCTCTCGCCGCCGCCACCTTTGCCCTGTTCCCTCTCTGTTGTCGGTTGGTGAGACTCTTTGCCCCCGGGGGGCCCCTCTCCCAGCCTCGGGGCAGTTCGGCTGCTCCCAGGCACCGATAACATTTAGCACGCGCCCTGATTGAGGAGGCTCTAAAACCACGGGCGCGGTAATTGTAGTATGATGACGTGGAGCCGTTGTGCACCGCTCCGTCACGAGGGAGAAATAAGAGTATGATATTCAATGCAAGTGGTTGAACCGGGAATATACAACCCTGTCTAATTAGACTGCGACTCGATCTGCCTCTCAAAGCAATTGCCGGCGTGTCCCTGTCAAGCTGTCTCATTATCAGCGCAAATTGGATGGATCTCTCCCAATCACATTACCAGCCAACGATCAAACTTCCCCAGAAGAAAGCGCCGGAGCCTGGCAGGAGGAATGCCTCCATTTTACCGCAAAACACGCCGCGCCATGCAAATCAGTCAGCTGGCGCGGCGCGGCGCTCGCAGGAGTTTCCTTATGAAAACTGCATGGAAATTTCCAAGTAGCGGAAGGCATGACACCTCTTTGAAAAATGCAAAAGTGAACAGATGGATGTGTGCCACCAAAAGCTCCTCATAGCGGCGGGCTAATACGGCGCCTTTGACTACAATGCGCGCTTGATGTCGTCGGTTCATCTCCCTCCATTGTGCTTTTTCCTTTTGCAATGGGAGAAACATTTTCCCTGTGGATCGGGGGGGTTTTCATGAGCAGGCAGATGGAGAAAATATTGTTGACATTAAACTGTTCCTCTTTAAGGGAATTGCTGTGACAAGGTGGAGCTCCCATCACTCGAAATAGCAGCTGTGCGCTGTTTACAAAGGGGCCCAAAGCAATGTTTGTTTCCATTGAAACGGTGGCAACTTTTTCTGTCTTTGTAATGAAGCAGCTTCTGGCATTATGTGTTTGCTCTCACATCTACTGTCATCATAATACAATGTATTTGTAGCAACACTGTTGCTCTTGTTATGAATTATTACCGCGGCTGCTGTTATTGTGATGCTTTTTAATTATTGCCACAGTCTCCCTGTCTCCTCTCCACATCCCCACTGTTGGAAGAAGGGGTGTGCACGTGTCGTCAAGTTGTGGAGATTTCTAAAAAAGACCAATTTAACCTTTGGGTTAAATGCGATAGGACCTTCCATCTCCTCGACCTAGATCGGGGGTGTCCACCGTACAACCTGCAGTAAAGATATATACACATTGTACTACAATAGAGCTCTTATTCTATATTTGCGTTTGTATGTAGCAGTGGAGGTGTAATGGTATAGAACAAAATCACAAATAAATCAAATTGAAATAGACTTTAAATAGTAATGAGACAAATATATGATGATAGAAATAATGTGGAAAAACATGCAGATACACCAGGTAGGATGAGAACAAACTTCACAGTGCTCCATAGCTTTAAAGGCTCTGCACATGCTTGTGACAGTATATTGTAGAAGAGGACTCACCGATGACAGTCTGAGGTGGCTCTAGAACGACCCCTTTATATTTACACTGGCAGCGGGTCCTGTTTACACAGGCGGCCATATTGAACCACTGTTGGTCAATCAAACAGGAACAATAATAAAGAGTACTGTGAGGGTGGGGTGACGAGTATCAGCTGTGCCATGCAACTTCACCACCAGAAGTCACTAAATTCAACATAATGCACCTTTAATGACAACAACGTTGACAATCATGCGTGTCCATGCAAATCAATGGAAGGCTTGAATTCAATATAATCCAGGGGTGTACGTCAAATGAAAACTCCCAGTTTTTCTACAGAGGAGAACCGGATGACACTCCCTGACTTTAGACGAGCGTCTTCCCCACCTTGTGTGTTTTGTTAAAGCAGTTTAAACACAAACCCGGCTTAGCTGATCGACCCCTTGGGAAGAGCCGCAATGATTTGATCAATGCCGAGTCTCAGTCTGGAAGTCCAATCAATGAAATGGCCTGGGCTCTTAATTACTGCTCCTTTTGCCACCGTAAGGAGAAATCAATTATGTCAAGTATTCAAAGTGAGAGGCGAGGCCGCAGCACACTGCACACGAGCAGACACACTTCACAGAGCCAGAGTCGCATCACATCTACAAAAGACCTCCGCCCACTCGACACGGCTCCTTTCAATCGTCAGCCCCACCGATTCTGAAGCCGTCGATTTAATGGTATTGTAAAAGACGAGAACATAAGTGAAGGTGACAACGGAAGAAAGAGATGAATGCACAAGAATCAGTCAAGGGCAGGTGAGTCAAGACTGATTTATTGGTGCAATAATGGAAATTGAAAGTCGTGATGTTAAGACTGTAGTCTGACGGCTCACTGCCGGGTATTTAGCTGAAACGTTTACCACGTGAATTCTGTTTCCTCACTCCATCAAACTGAATTTCCGTCTTTAAAATCGATCCACTATTTATAAAGCAACAAAGCAAATTCAGTTTCTTGCTATGAAAAACGGTGATTGTAAATTCGTCACTGCAGGTAAAGCAGGTGGGATGAACACAAGGTTGTCCTGTTTTCTGTCATATTGGTAGTAACTAAAAAAAGAATTGGTTGAATAACAATGTGTAACTATTACAACTATTAGGAATAAATAATAGTAACAATCATCATCATCATCATCATCATCATCATCATCATCATCATCATCATCATAATAATGATAATAATAATAATAATAATAATAATAATAATAATAATAATAATAATAATAATAATAGCTTTGGCTTCTGTCTTAACAGTTATTGCCCAGTCATGGTTTCTGCCCATGAGATAAACACAACTCATCTCATCTGTCCTCTCTCTTCTTCTCACCAGCCTAAAGAGAAACTCCACC
>JAFBJT010106024.1:114428-147331 GCA_016785325.1 Chascanopsetta lugubris | reverse complement strand
ACAAAAAATACGAGGAACGGCGAATTTTACGACAGGTATATTTAGTTTTATTTTTACAAAAGCAACAGAATGAGAATAATGTAGCAAATTCAGGGAAAGCCGAGCGCCATATTTCCCCCACAAAATAATATATGTATATTTCTTTAGTGATTTCCGGTATTTGAAAATGAAAGGTGAAACACATTAGACGTGCAAGTGACTGTATTTACAGAGTAGTGCTCGAGTATATAACATAGTACACTTCAGTGTCTCTATATACAGCCATGATCAAATTATATAAATGTAAATACTAAATACCAGCTGTAGTTTCCTGTTATATCCACTGGGTGACAGCGTTTTAAGGACCCTCAATAGAAAGTATGATAAACAAATTATTTACAAGATATAAAACGATTAAAAAAGACGAAAAAAATATTGATTCCCATATTGTGAATTGTAAATGTGCCCTGTCACCATGGTAGTTCAAGCTCCAATTACAGACATGGCACAAAGCAGAAACTGAACAGCAGCTTCTTCATTTCCCTATTGAACCACATGAGTTCCCGTTGATTTGATGATATTATTTAATATGCCAAAGCTATACATCACTAATGAACTGAAACATGGTAATATGGTGTAGTTTCCTTCACAATGACAATTTTATTATCGACCAATTAGATTTAGCATTCGACAGCTAATTGACACCCTACTGCACCTGTGTAATAAGATATGTGGTTCAGGAATGTCATCCATTTGATTAATTTTGGCCTCGAGAGTAAAATGTGTGGTTTGAGTATGACCTCCTTTGACCTTGAATTGAGTTTTGCATTCTTATATACATATGTAGGAAATGATGGGTATGCACCGCTTAACATGTAACATCATTCACATACGCACATACTTCAGTTACCATTGATTAGCTCGTATTTCATTAAGCTGTAAGGAGAGAGGGGATAATAAGTTGCCTGCGGTGAAGTGTGTTCTGCAGGTGAGAAAATGAAGGATTTATTTTTAGCATGTTGTCACATTTGTGATGGATGAGGAAATCCACTCTGCACAGCATGAATCAAGGATAGAGATCCTGATGAACAATACACACTTCAGACAGTGTGCAAGATTGAGATGAATAACATCTATTACCATTTGAGGAAGATTCTGTTCAAAAGAGCCTTTTTCTTTTTAAAAGTCTATCATTACCTGAATAGTTGTTTTGAAAAACATTTTGTAAATGTACCCATTGAGAGAAGACAGGATTATCGTTTCTTATTTTGGAGGTGTAAGGTAAGGTAAGGATTATTCAGCTGCAACATGAAACCTCACAACTAGATCTCACTAAATTCCACAAACCTATAAATGACTCCATTTCTGTTTTGAATTAATAAAAAAAGAAATGCAAAAAAACATGATTTTTTTTGTTTGTTACGGAACTTTATTGGTCTCACAACAACAATGTCCGCTGCTGTTGGGAGTTTCAATGAAAATAAGTTGCTTAAAATCAGAACAGATGGTTACAGTTACTTTAGTTTCACATCTCTTTCAACACAATGTTAAGCCCTCATTGTCAAACCAAAATGATTCTATAGAAATCTGCAATCTGAAAGACGATGCTGTTATATAAAGTTTCAACGGCGAAAAAAAAAGTGCAATGCAAATCGAGTTCAAACAAAAACCCTCTCGATGTCACCAAACATGGCCAGAGTTAATTACTAAGCCAGAAAAGAAAAAAAAATAGATCTATGACAGAGATCATGTTTGGTGTTTCCAGTCACACACAGAAATGAATGAATGGATTCTACATGTGGTGATTTATTTGCCAAGTTCAGAGTATCAACTTGGACTGAGTAAAAAGAGCAGATTCGACCACCGTGACAGATGAAATGAGCACGTGGCGCCCTTCTAATCTGAACTTCAGAATCCCAAAATGACACGGGTGTCATCAAACTTCACAGCTGCACGAGGAAGGAAATAATAAAAGAAGAATAAAACCCATAAAACCTATTGAATTCCCTCTCAAGTGCTTAATGTTACCTATTCAATGTTACAGTGAAAAAATAAACATCTGTCGGAAAAAGTACAAATTGATGACAAGGAGCCTAGTTACTGCTTTTCCTGTCGAGTAAGGCATGGGCAGACGTGACACGTGGAGAGTCGGGTGATGTCGGATGGGTTAAGGACACTGGGGGCAGATTTGTAGTTTAAGGGACAGCATCGGTCGAACCCAGATTCAAACAGTATTTCATGGCTCCTCCACCAATCCCGAGACTCGACCGCGCTCGTTCCCAAAAATGATCCTTAACGCTAGCAAAGACTGAAAAATAAAACGCCTAGAAAACATTTGGATTTATTCATTATCTATTTGGATTGAATCGTGTTCTTTCAAAAATAAAAGTGTCTTTGTTCTTCATTCAACAATGTAACACTGCTTGTTCTAATTGTGTTGCTGGTCTGGAGATTGAGGAAGTGTCGCCTCCTTTTTTGAAGACACACTGTTCACACCTGCAAGTAACATCCGTCCTTGTGAGAGCGGATAACAAGCAGTCGACATATGGTTTGTCTTTTCACTCCCGACAAATCCAGGGTGAGCGGGAGGGGGGGCGACGCGCGGGGGGGGGGGGGGGGGGGGGGGGGGGGGGGGGGGGGGGGGGTTCTTCAAATCAGAGACGGCCACAAATAATCCATTCTGATGAGGCTCTAACCTGGACATCTGTGTCCACTGCCTTCAGAGATAATCCAGGTCTCAGCCTTCAGGTGCATATCTAAAAGCAGCTGGACTCAGATGTCAGGACCCATTGACGATGAATTTAGATGCATTCAAACCTGCACTGACCACTCGTTATATGATCACTCCGGACGGATGTTCATACCAGGTGTGGAACGGGGTCAAAAATGAAATCAGATTATGAATATTAATCCTCTGCCGACACAGTGAACCAATTAATCAAAGACATTGTTTTCTGTTTCCCAGCAGAAATGTGTAAATAAAATGTATCCTAAAATCACAATGTCCAAAGTGGTTTGATTATTGATTGACTTTGCTGAAAATTTGACTCTAATGAAAAGCTTGTCTGCAATTGCTGGATTTATCTTCATGGCGATAGTGGCAAATACAATCATCGTTACAAAACAGTTAATTCACCGTCTAGGATTCCTTTTAAAAAATGTTGTCCCCTGTATAAATTGGAAACTGTCAAAGGCTCGTGTTGGTAATGAAAGTTAAAATCTTGGAATGGCAGGAAATCATCGCCTTACTGGGAGACTAATAACAACACAGCGTCCCTTTTACTGACTTCCAGCTAGAAACTAAACTGACCAAACAACCGGTAAGAGATTGTAGACCGTTTCAAGTAGTTCCAAAAACCATAAAGAGAAAAAAAAATCACTTAGATGACATGTGTACACGGGCCTCCAGAAGCAAAGTCTGTGATAAATATCAAAGCTTTTGAGTGATTGTAAGACCAGAATCTAAAATAGCCACCTCCCCAAATTACTTCAGAATACTATGGGTTTTGCAATGTGCTCTGTTGAGGGTCCCAACTCACAAATCTGTAAAATGAGAACTACAGTCGACAAATTGGACCGTGTTTCCGGGCACAGGAGATTCAGGCCGAACTCGTCGTGAGGCTGTTGATTTGTGCAGCGACAGGTTACCATGGAGATCTATTGAAAACAAACCTGTAGCTTCCAGAGTTGGCCACGCTGTACCTGTATGCATGATATGACAGTGACTCCCCATGGTTTACACACATTACATCCAGCAGTGAGACAGAGAGCTAAAGAAGATGGCTGCCATGAGGGCTCACAACATTGGTTTCTACAAGCCAAGCCACTGACATGCGCGATGCCAGGTCATTTGCTTTATGTTGGTGCCGTTCCCCTCGGTTAGATGTCCATTTCAAACTGAGCATCGTCACCTGAGGGGAGAGAGAACAAGAAGGTGTGAGCCGAACTAACTGAGCGATACGAAAGAGAAAGCTGTTATCTATCCTTTCATGCGAGATGAGAGAGCGCAACATCCCACTATGTCATCATTTACGGGTGACTGATAACACGTGTCACTCAAACATTCATACCAAAGCGGACATGCATTATTGGTAAAGGAGCTTCTTTTTTTCTTTTCTTGCTCCACTACCACACTGGCTGCGTGAGAACAGTGGGAGGGTGTCGCTCAGTGGAAGAGCATGCGCTCTGAGTGCACGTCACGTATTTGTTTCCCGCCTCTCCATCCACCCTCAGATGTACATGTGTCGCTTTGGATAAAAGTTGAACAGGATTGTAGAGGGGCAGAACAACCGGAGCTGTGTTCCTGCTACCGGTCTCTGTTGGTTATTCACACTGGTTGAGTGTTCAGCAGTGGAGCAGCAGATGATATGATCGCCACGTTTCTGCTAATATAAGTACATCTATATATACGATTATTTTCCCCCACAGGTATCAATACGTTAGTGGCAGAACTCTACAGTATGAAGCCATACAACTTTAATCCCCCAATGAGAACAAAAGCTTTATTTAAATAAATCAACGGACTTAGTCGACAAGAAACTCTATACAGCTTTTACTTTGAAAAAAAAAATGTGCGATACACATTATTACATTTGGAAAAAAATCTCATAGCGCGTCTTACCAGTTGTAGGCTTGCCATCGTGGTTGATATGGTTGTTGGCTTCGTTCTTCTGGTTCTCACGAAGGACATTTTGGCTGGTCACCCCAGGGATGACAGGCAGGTGGGCTGGTGGAGTCCTGGTCAGGGGGGAGTTACGCCGGTCCAGGAGGAACTTGCGATCGTAGATGATCCGAGTTCCTGTGAGAAAGCAGAGCAGCAGTTAGTGATGCTGACCGGGTGTTAGTGGTCAAAAGAGAGGCCTTTCTGCGAGCAGCATCTTCCTTTTCTTACGTCAGTCATCATCAGTCTCACTTAAATTCAGCTTTCTGAACCAAATGGGGAAAAATTGAAAAGGCAAAAAAAAAAGAGAAAGTGATTCATCAGGAAGTGATGTCCAAACATTTTCTGCCCTGCCCTCGTTTAAATCCGTACAGAATTTAAACTGGTGAAATTCAGCTTGATATTCTCTATTGCATAAGAATACACGCCTCTGTCCACCAGAGGTTATACACAACACGGTTCTGCTGCGAAAGAGACACAGAGCGACAACTTCATTGTTTAGATTTGACAGACGAGTTGGATAAATGAGCTCTGCGAGAAATCCTGTCTGTCCAGTACAACACTGCACATGTTCACTCTCGGAGGAAATCAGGTTGACCTCTGTTTTCAATGTATCTCACTGCTCTTTCTATTTTTCATCCATTATTGCTGATCTACTCCCATCTCTAGGCTTCATCGATCACCTGCATAAATAAATTAGTTTCCAGCTGGTTCAGTAAATGAAGAGGATTACATATTTTATATAAGGAGAAACAATGAAACCTGAAGAGTCAAAGGGTTGGAAGGTGAAAAAGATACAAGCACATGAGTAGAATAGAAAAATACACGTGGCAACAAGTCTTAGATCATTCAGAAAGGTAGGGATCACCTCGTGTGAATAAATGCAATAAAATGAGCTCCCTGAGGTTATGTAACTTAAAGACTGTAGAAAGAAATGAGTGACACATTTGCATGAAAATTCAAAGAGAAAAAAAAATACATACATATTCAATAAAGATAGAAACTCACTAAGAAGGGGATTGACATAGAAAAGTGGTCGTTTTCTATAACGTCTCGTGAGGTCAAACTGAACTATCCGCCATCTTTGTTTTTCTAAATAGCAGTGTAATCAATAAACCACTGGTTTATTGATTGAATGAGGTGTGTAAGTGTCTCGAAGGGGTATGCGTAGTGTCCATGCTAAATTTACTGTACATCCTTATGTGGAAGGGTCCTTATCTGCACTGTGCTGAACCCTACTACCGTATGATGCACAGCATAATGTTACACATGACCATATTTTCCCTGATTATCAAACACCTTCTTTAAATAGGCAGAAATACATTCCTCTGAATCTCTGCGCTGCCAACCAGCCAATCGGAGAGCAGCTAGGGTGACGGGGGGCGGGGCTTGGCTTTGTTTTTGTTTTGAACTGGATGACAAGGCAGCCAAGGCCACAGCGACAATAACACACTCCTCCGAGCACAAAACAACACACACACGTTCTCCATTTTGTTTAGCAGACGCACACTGAAACGGGTGGTTTGCCCCTTTACCTCCTGGGGTGGTAGAGAATAAAGTGCCTCCGGGGGTGGTACAGTAGTCATGAGGTAGCTGCGTTGTGTCGTTGATCAGCACCGTCCTAGTCGGGATGGCCCTGCTCTCGCTCAGCTGACGACTGGTCGACATGTTCAGCGCCGATTCGGTGACAAATCCAGCAGCTACAGAAAAACCGGGGTGTTTGATTCCCGACGGACGGTGCAAACCAGGGCCGGTCCCCGCGCTCTCTGATATCTTCCCGTGGGCTTTCTTTCTCCTTTCGTCCTCCCAGCCGTCAGCACCGTCCCCTCCCTCAGCAAGGCAGGAAGCAAGACAGGCTGCGGGCGGACGTGACGTCAGCGGGGCAGTTGCGTCATCAGCCTACAAGTACCCATATCCGAACTGCGATTCAAATGACTGCTTTGATCTCATTTACCAGATTATCTAACTGTCCAAATGTGCGATTGACATCTTTATGTACTTTACAATATCCTCCCCATTTCTTGTATTTTTTTTGTTGATGTCAAATCATTGACTATATTTATTTCATTGCGTCACTTTAGCTCTGTATTTTCTATACTGTGCATGTGTGTATACTGTTGCTGCAAAATAATTGCAGCAATAACAATCATAAACAAACTCAGACATCACATCCAAAGACTTGAATACTTACTGCAGTTTAAGTAATACAATTATTTGTAAATACAATACGCATGTATATATTTAGTGGATAATATTTTGTTGAAAAAAGTATATTAGCACAATACAGCATGTGGCCTTCATGTACCACCACATTTGACAATAGCCCAGCAGGGACAAACTGAATATGTATTAACGATACCATTTGCTCTCCTTTATGCTTGGGACTCGAGGGCGAGGTGGATCCGACTGCAACATGCAACTTTACAAGAAGAACTCTAAATCTTAAATTCTGAACCTTTCATCCCCTTTAAAGCTTTGAACGTATAATTGTGAAATGTCCCACAGTCCGCGAAGGCGTCGCCGCCGAACAGCGCATGCGCGGTGCCCTCTCTGCCGCCTCCTCCCAACGCCCCTCTCAGACGTCTCTTTCCGCCGCCATCCTTCATCTTCCAGCCGGACACTCAAACCTGAACCTGCCGCCGAACATGAGCTTCTCTGTGGAGGAGAGGGGAGCCCTGAACTCCCTGAGCTACCGCCTGTTCTTCAGTAAGTTCACCACTGAGGGAAATAATGTTGTTTTTCTGTGTGTTTTACTACTTTGAGGAGTCACAGCCACGCAGGCCACCGGGACCTCCCACGTGTCGTTTATTCATGTGTTTTCGCGTGTTTATTCCGCTCACCGCTCATAACCCGGGCACACCGGAAGCTCTCGAACATTTCCGCGTGAAAGGATTTCTTTAAAAAAAGTCACCGGTACTGCATTTGAACGAGTTTAGCCCGTGTGCCGGTTTCTGCCGGGTCTCTAGGGAGATGGCGTGATTCAACGTGTCACGTCGTCGCCCTGACGTTCATTCAGTTTCCTTGCGTGGATTTGACAGGAAGTCCTACACACACACACACACACACACACACACACGTAACCGTGTCATAAAACCATAACAAGCCAATGCCATCTCAGTTCATTACACGTTATTAACCAACTGATATTGATGGGAGCAATATACAGTTGTGCTATGCACAAATGCAAGTAGTAACATGTATAAGGTCGACTATTCAAACCAATAATGAACTATAGCTCCTCCTCACTCTGGCTGCACTTGGTCTGTTTCACTATTATAAATCACATTGCAGAAGTAATTGATAACTGCTTGATCACTCAGTCCTTTGTTTTTGTCCACATTAAGACCTTTAGTGCAGTAAATACAAGGCTTCAATGCAGAGCATGTTCCTTAAAATGATCACCTATAATAATAATTACATATTTTTAATCAGTGTTTCACTGAACATGATTGAATATGAATATACATTAGAGGTGGTGTGCACTTTTTGTCAAAATGAAAGTTGTGACAGAGATTTTATCCCGATAATTCAATTGACCCCTGATTCAATATTTACCATAACTGAAATGGTTTTCTACAGTTACCATTCTGTTATTTATTAACATGGTTTTACATACTGTCAAACTAGTTTTGCATGTAACATTGTGTGCACTGCCCCACACTGTTTGGTAAGGCACTTACATTATTCAAAAGGAAAGTAAACTTTTCCATCCCTGGGTGTAGATCCTCACTCTCTAGTCGTCATGATGAAGACAGATTGTCAAGAGAGCCTCTTTCTGTTTTACAGAAAATGCTGAAGGAAAATACATCTCACCATTCCATGACATTCCAATGTTTGCTGATGAGAGCCAGGTAACTGTAACTCTACATACAGGTGAAATCTCTGCATGTGGTGCTGCATGAATGCAGAGATTTGCAGTTAAAGGGGCGAAGTGCTGCAGGTTGCACGTTCCCTAACAGTGAGGTCATAGTCTATGTATTCAAGCCAGTGGCCTTTACTCTGTTTTTCCCCTGCGCTTTGTCAACATCTCTGCTGAATATTATCTACTGTGTTATCACCCTGCAACAATTAATGCGCTTCGTGCTGTCGTTTTACCCAGAGCACCAATTAAATATTAGTTAGAATAATGCACGGTGTGTCGGGATGTTGTCTATTGAGATAGTGTTATCTTTGGTTGAGGCATAAACTGTTTAAGAATAACTGAACAGCTGATTTCCTGTGTATTGCAGAACATCTTCCACATGGTGGTTGAAGTGCCGAGATGGACAAATGCTAAAATGGAGGTATGAATCTAAGATGTTGTCGGTTTTAGTGTTTACCATCATTTTTCATGGCATTTTGTGAACAAGTCACAAAAGCTAAAAGAAATGAGACCTGCCCAAACGACCAGTTGTCTATACCAGACTATCATACAAAGTGACTTGAGTGGGGAAATGATATTGTGACGCATGAGAGGAACCCATGAGTGCAGGCAGCATCTTTAGCTATAGCTCTGATACAGCAGGGACAGTGCCTTATTTCCCAGTGATGAAATCCACCAACCAACAAACTGCCAAAACCCCACAACACAAACTCCACATAAGCCCCAAAGAAGATGGTTCTACCAAGTGTAAATGATAACTTGATAACGAGACCAGGGAACAGCTGCTTCACATTTCCGCTGAGTCACTTTGGCTAGAGTTCCCTCTTGGGCTGCCACGTAAAGGTAGCTGTGTCAGCTTAGCTCTGATGTTGGTTGGGTATTTGTGTATAGGGAGGGAGAATTCTGACTGTGAGTACAGCTGAGTAAGGGATCAACTGAATGTTCCTCTGTACGTCATCTTACTGCCACAGGTGTTGCCATAAACAACCATTATTGACAAGTACCCTTACGCTTTTTAAATGAATGGATCAGGCTTTTTAGATGCTTAGGGTTTTAGCTTCACAGTGAGTTCAAAAGTTTTCTTGGCTCCTGTTTAGATGAACTCTTCAGGTGCCTCTATTCATAATTTTGAGTGGAGTTACACCCATGTGAATTTCCTCCATGTTATACACCTGGTTAAAAGTAACAGAAACACACTTGATTTTTCCAGATTGCCACCAAAGACCTCCTAAACCCAATAAAGCAAGATGTGAAGAAGGGCAAGCTCCGATATGTTGCCAATGTTTTCCCCCACAAAGGCTACATCTGGAACTATGGAGCCATCCCTCAGGTCGGCCAACATTTCTGATAACGATACACGTCCGTCCTAGAAATGTTTCAAAACGACTGAATGTTACAGCTTTCCTAACCTAATGTTGCAGACCTGGGAGGATCCCGCGCACAAAGATGGAGACACGGGCTGCTGCGGCGACAACGACCCCATCGACGTTTGTGAAATCGGCAGCAAGGTTGGCTGACGATTTTCCAGTTTTCTCCGTTTGACTGTGTTGATTCAGTTCACTGAAAAAGGAGATATCCTCCTCCAGGTGTGTTCCCGTGGCGAGGTAATCAAAGTGAAGGTGCTGGGGATCCTGGCCATGATTGATGAGGGTGAGACTGATTGGAAAGTGATTGCGATCAATGTGGATGACCCAGAAGCCAAAGACCTGAACAGTAAGCTCCACAATTTGATTAACCAGGATCAACACCTTCTCTCTCATGTCTGTTTTTTAGTTAATCTTTCTGTTTTCCTTTTCTAGACATCAGTGATGTACAGCGCTTGAAACCTGGATATCTGGAGTCCACAGTCGACTGGTTCAGGAGGTACAAAGTGCCGGACGGGAAACCAGAGAACCGTTTCGCTTTCAACGACGAGTTCAAAGACAAGGTCTGCGCCAAACACGTCTTTAATTCCTCACCAGTTTCCTTGTCTAGATAAATCTGAAACGCACGTCTCCTTTGTGTTTTTATTACAAGTAAATTTGTAGTCAAAGCAAATAAGTCATCTCTGCTGACGCTCCGTGCCTGAATTTCATAGTTACTATTTAATCTTTTTGTGAACTAACGTGTCCGTGATTCTTGTGTTCCAGGACTTTGCCATTGAAGTGATCAAGAGCACTCACAACTTCTGGAAAGCTCTCATCTCCCAAAAAACCAATGCTGGTGAACTGAACTGGTACGTTTTTAAAGTGAAGAAGGAATTCAGCCAAAGCATAGAAATGACCTTAACCTTAACCGTACAGATTTTAACGAGGATCTGTACAAGGCCTCTCTCTCCATGAACTTAGTTTTTACAAATATACTTCAAACACAACATTCAGTCTGTCTGTCTGCTCTCAGTCTAGCCATCTTCCTGAATTATGTCTAAGACAGTGGTGGAGTGCTCTGATAACAAGAATGTTTTGGTTAATAAGGGTACAGATTGACCTTTAGACTGAAGTGTTGTCATGGCTCATGACACAATAACAAGGGAATTGAATGAATCATACAGTCACTAGGGGGCAGAATGGTGCCCTCTGGGGTTCTCCCCCCCTCCAGTCACTAATAATATTCTTCTGTATGGAAGGGGGGGGGGTGTTCTCTTTCATTTAAGTTTTAACATCACAATGACAAAAAAAAGATTTCAAACAATTGCATCTACATCTGCTTCACAGCAAAAACATGTGCGTCTCCTCGGGCGACAGCTGCTACTGCTGCTCAGCGGACGAGGCCAAAGCTGCACTTGATGTAAGTGACGTCTCTTTTGAACAACATCATAACATCTCAGCAGCAGCAGCCTCATTCACCTCTGATCTTTGTCTCTTGATTTCAGGCTTTTCCTTGTGGGAAGGAGGAGTGTATCCCTTCATCAGGTACAACTCCGATACATCTGTGTCAGTATTGATCAAATAGTACAAGTTTTTATCTGTTAAAGAGACTGACTGTTGTTGTCATCTGTTTTGCAGTAGATAAATGGTTCTACTATGAAAAGAAGTAACCGGGAGCCTGTTTGGACTGGAGCAGACTACAAAGCTCATTTCTCACAGGAGTACTCGATTATGGCCTTACCTTAGGAAGCGATGGGATGGTGAAATGGGCCGTGGGAACCTGGTGTTGGGTCAGCTTATTTTCATGTAGATGGAGACATAGTGGACTGAGTCTGTAGAGAGAGAGAGAGAGAGGAGTAAAAAATAAACGTATGTCTTGACCAGTTCATTTTCACCTATTTAACAAAGATCTCTTTGGAGATGTGCTTTCATAACAAAGTACAGGTAGATACTTGTGTCCTGTATGAGACTCTGAACTGCTTTAATAAAGCTTAGCGCGTTAAATTATCAACAGTGTGTGTGACTTGTCTTTTGTATTAATTATTAATTGTTCATCAATATCTCAAACTCAGTGTCTACACCGTCACTCTGCTGATAGGAATGAAAAATCACCAATGATATAATACCTGAAAAAGGACAACAATAATCCAAGACAATTTAACATGTGCCTGATGGTGTGTGTGTGTGTGTGGGTGTGGGTGTGGGTGGGTGTAGGTGGGTGTGTCTTGAGAGGGACTGAAATAAACAATGGTACACCCAGTAGTAGAATGCTAACATTAAAGGCATTCCATGAGTGGTATTTGCATTACATCAAAGGCAACAAACAGGGTCTAAAATGTTAGCATATTGGCCCAAACTAATAAATGACAACTTTGGTGTGAATAATTATATTGGTGGGCAAATTTGGACAAACACAAAATATCAAATGGCCTAATACAATCTCACACGGAGTCTCAGTGCCATTCCCTTGTTGTATTGAAGTTGGTGGTGCCCAATTGTGGTGAAGATCAAATGTGCAAGAGCTGAGTAACTGAATTTTCCTCGCAGTGTCTCTGCGCTGTTGCACTTTGCAGACGGTCCCTAGGCTCGGAGCTGCCTCTGCGCATTACAGTGATATTTCCACAGCTCACAGGACGAGTTATTGGAGTGAAAACACGGTCGGAGCTCGTTCCCACCCCTTCATCGTTAAGCGCGAGCCTTTATCTGTGTTTTCAAACGACATCCGATAAGTCAAAGACGAGAGTATTTTTCTTAAATTACCGAATATTTTTCGAACTTCGCCGCATATTTTTTCGAACTTTGCCGAAGTTTCTACACCCGGGAACGTCAACACATCCAGGTAATACTACTACAGAGATGTTCTTAGTATTTATTCTTCTGGTCTTGTTGAATCACATTTACCATCGTTATAAAGTCGTAACGTGTGAGTCACTGTGAATCCAGCCCCCTGCATGTTGTTTACCACAATATTTAAGTTTTACCGTATTCACAAAAAACACGCGGTTTATCTTTTGAGGGGAGTGTTTGACAGCGCGACGTGTTTTTCCTTAATTGTATTTGCGCATCTACTATAGAGAATTGGGATTGAAGCACACCGTCACAGACTATTGTGTCATGTGTATTTAACCTGTAAATTTAGCGAGTCCTGAAATGTCCTTTTTTTGCATGGAGTTTGGTGTGAGTGACCCAGATGAGAAAAGCCTTAGTCACTGAAGGCCTCACTTTTAAAGCACTGCAAGTTCCACATAGTGACAGGTGTATATATGTGTGTGTGTGTGTGTGTGTGTGTAGGGGAGGGGGAGTGGTACAGCAGAGATCAAGTGTCCTTGCCACAACCCCACAACCTGTAGTAAAAATAGTCAGAAGATCAGATGTGACAGAGTGAAGCAGAATAAACCGGCTTTAAAGAAAATCATTTAAAAACGTGTTGGCCGCCTCAGTTTGTGCTTTCACACTGACATGTGTGTGATTACGCACAGCTTTCACATACCAGCACGGTAATCCAGATTTAGGGAATCCTGATCAACAATAGGCCTCAGTGCCTGATTCTGCAATGCCACCGTGGCCTTTACAGATATTAGGCTGTATTAAATTCATTGTGGGTGTTGATGGTATGGAACCTGATTTAAATGTGGATGTGAGGAAGGGAACCTCTGAAGCATTCTGGTCTGAGTCACGAAATATTAAGCCTGAGGTGTGGCAGCTGTTGACCTATAGCTGAGGAGTTCACTGCTTCCTCACTCCTTCATGTGCTGTGATTACTGACTGACTTCAGTTCTCTCACTTTCAGCTCAGCGACAGTCATGTCTTTTATACTTGGCTGGATCTACAAGAGCTTCACTGGTGTCCTTCAACTACTAGGTAGACTATCACAACTTTCATTTCTAGATGTGCGTATGGTTGTTTTTTTTTTTTACAGTAGCCCTGAAGGGACAAACACACAACCGATGACTCAACTGAAGGCCACCACAGGTTCTCCTGCGTGTTTGTAAAGAGAGGGTAAGGTGAGTGGTATGAAGCTGCAACATGCAACTTCACCACAAATAGATTGAACTACACCACTGAATTGTCATTAATCTTACACACTGTACCTTTAATTCAACATGACTACATTTCTCCCTTAACACCGTGCACCACCTCTCCAGCAACCTTTTTAAGGACAAAAATGTCAAAAAGTAACATTTTCAAACTCATAAAGCGCTTTGTGTAAATATGTAGTTGCCGGGGAACTAACTTAAAGGTACAGTGTGTAGGATGTAGTGACATCCAGTGGTGAAGTTACATGCTGTAGCTGAATACCAATCATCTCACACTCTACATACAGACAAACCTGTGGTTGCCTTCAGTCGAGCGCACAGCGGTGCAAATCTTTCAAAGTTTTTGATGTGATATGATATTGAATGTACATGTTGAATCTGCACAACTCTCTCTCTGTCAAAGGGTTGTCAAGGAAGACTGGTAAACTGGTTTTCCTGGGGCTGGACAATGCTGGAAAAACAACGCTCCTGCACATGCTCAGAGACGACAGACTAGCGCAGCATGTTCCGACTCTACATCCAAGTACAAGGAGCAGTTTGAGATTCCGTCTGTTCAACTGTCAGCCTCGCATTTCTTGCTCAAGTCACCTGCTGCTTCTCTTATGTCCTCAGCATCCGAGGAGCTGACCATCGCCGGGATGACCTTTACCACGTTTGACCTCGGGGGTCACACACAAGGTGAAGTACGGAGGGGGGGGGGTTCTGTTTGAGGCGCCACTCGAGTGTTACATGAATACTGAGAGTGTTTTGCTGTCACAGCTCGAAGGATCTGGAAGAACTACCTCCCGGCCATAAATGGAATCGTCTACATGGTGGATTGTGCCGATTACGAGCGACTATTAGAGGCTAAAGTTGAACTGGACGTGGGTTGATTTGATATAGACGTGGACTCGCAACACGCACACACACAATTGTCACTGATCACATGACTCTCCTTGTGTGTAGGCCCTGTTAACTGATGAAACCATCGCCGATGTGCCGATTCTCATCCTGGGGAATAAGATTGACCGCCCGGAAGCCATCAGTGAAGACTCTCTGAGGGGCATGTTTGGCCTTCATGGACACACAACTGGAAAGGTAACACACACACACACATCCATTAGCTGCTCGTAACAATGGTCGTAGACGCAGAGTCCGAAGAATGACCTCAAAGTGCCTGAGACCTGAATTGGCAACCCCACTGGTTGCCAGAGAAAGTTAAGTTTGTTGATAATCCCCCTCAGATGTACATGAATCCACATCACTGCAGCAGCTGCCAGTAGGGGGCAGTGTGCCATTGAGTAGTGCTACATGTGTTTGCAGATTCCAGTGGAGATCTTTTCAAGCACCTGCTGTCTCCTGGCAGAGGAGAGGGGAAAGTGAACAATAAAGGAAGCAGTATTATATATTGTGAGCATTTGCAAATTTTGCAAGGTTTCTCAGTGATGCACTGCTCTGGGACAGCAGTTACACAAGTACACACACTTTGCCTCACACACTGTCTGCAGAGAGTTTGGGGTTTAAGGTAATGACTGAATATGTTTACCGTCTATGGAGAAGGGGACATAAATCATTATTGTTTTTATTATTGTTGTTGGAGGATTTATGTGACCCCTCCCCCATTTAAATGAGTTATTGAGATACTGAAAAATCATAATAATGAGTACTATATTGTGAGTGTTTTGTTTTTCTTTCATTTCCAGGGCAATGTTTCCCTAAAGGAGTTGAATCTGAGGCCATTAGAAATCTTCATGTGCAGCGTGCTAAAGAGACAAGGATACGGAGACGGGTTCCGCTGGCTCTCTCAGTACATCGACTGAGTCATACTCAGACCTACTGTGCTATCGCTTACATAGAAAAACATGTCATACCAAATTGCTTGACATAGAGAGATATGAGTTACTATTTTGATTTAATTGACTGTGCCAGTAGGACATATCTGTCAAACGGCATTTGATGTCACATCAATCACACCACAGAAATTAAGAGAGGCTGTAAAGACCCAATGGCTGGGAATCAGTGTTTGACCCTGAATGTATAAAATTATATTATTATTTTATATTTATAATAGTATGACATAAATATATTCTCAATGCTGGAGTTAACTGACAGGGAAGGTCAGTAGGCTTACGCTCTGGAGCTTGGACCTGCTCTTTCAAACAAATCTGTGTTGCACCTATGGATGTATATTATAGGAAACAGCTAGTGGCCTGCAGTGGTACTGCAACTATTGTGTCACTACACAGCCTAAAAAGACTTTTCCCCATATGCAAACACTAGGAAAATGATGTCTGAAAATCCAGAGATTATTTGTTTGAGGTACAATAATACTACTCAGCATGATTAGTTACATATCAGGATCGTGAGGTTCCTGTAATGCATCAATGGTGGGACTACAGATGGTTTAGCAGCGATAAAACATTATATCGGTCCCTGAATCTTAAAGTGCTGTCACTTTTTGTTTTCCTGAGAACATAAATATTCTTGCAGTGATTGGGTTCCACACTTACTCAAGAGAAAACTGTCAACACTATAGTTGCTGACTTTTGATGCTGTTCGCATGCTTTGTATTTTCAGCGATGTTTACCACTACACGATGTGAATGTGACCACAAAGTGCATTAACTGACGTTTTGCGGTGAGGAGCTTTATTTTGAGATTTTATTGAAGAACTGTGTTCAATATGTGCAGTGTATGTTAAGTTGTAAGGGTACTGGCAGGTGATGAAACAAATGTGGTGACATATTGAAATGTGACTCTGGTACTTTGTGATTAGTCGCTGCTCAGGACAGCGATATTATGAGAGTACTTGGGTGGTGCCTGAAAATATGCTACGCCAAAAAGCTATGCATGGATCTTTTTAGTGCAATATTACACATGAATTGTAAATAAGCTATTATTTATATTTTGCAATAAAATGGCCTGGCCTTAAAACATCTAGCACTGTGCTGCAAAGTTACACATCCATTACAACAGGCAGGTTATATTATTGAACATGTGTGACGTTTGAACAAAATAAATATTTTTGACAAAAGTTTCAAACTTTGAGGTGTGAATTATTCAATGTCAATGTCTGTATTCTAAATGGGTAAAGACTTGATCCAAAATATAACAATTATCTATTGACAAACTACTCAAATGATTGTGCTACTGAATGTGAATGAGAAAAGAGAAGGAAACATTTTCAAATTAAAACATTAATTATACACAAGATATATTTGATGAAAAGTTGGATCATTGAGTGATTATTTTGTATTTTAAATCAGTAAAGTAAATGATAATCATCAGTATCAGTAAATAATGACAATAGTAAACCTATATAAAGTGCAATAATAAAGTGCTTGACAAATACGTACTCCCCCACTAAAGTAAATACTGAATATTAAATAACAGAACACATATTGATACTTCAGCTTTACACTTCAAGGGAAACGTGTTACAAAACAATAGTCCCACCTTCTTGTTTCCTATTGGCTCAGCCATCCTCGTGCTTGCCTTCTGACCAATCGCTTGTGGCACTGGCTGCCGTACATGTCCGTGCGCCAATGAGAGACAACCAGGAAGCCAGAACCGGAAGTGCTGCTGGGCAAAACAAACTTTGGAGTTCGACTTAGCAAACATGGCGACTCGCAGTTTCAGTTGACCGCGAGCTGTTCGCCGTATTTAGTGCTGCCGTTCACCGGTTCATCTTTGCCCTCGACTCGCTGTAGCTACGTGTTAGCATGGAGCTAAAGGAGGTGGAGAGGTACTGCTGTGTGCTCCGAGTGTCTCAAGCTTATTCGGCGAAAAAAGCCGTGAGCTGCAGCGGCGTTTTCGTCCACCCTCACACCGGAACCGTTATCTGCACCGGCCTGCCCTTCTCACGTTTCCTGCCCAGCGGCTTCTCCCCGGAGGGTGAGTCCTGCTTCCTGCCGCCGCGCAGCCTGAGCGAAAAACTGAAAATCCGCGTCTGCCTCCTCACGTCCTCGCGACATGACGATGAGGAGGCGGAGGACACCAGCCGCGAGGCGGTCACGCCCTCCCGGGTCAAAACCACCCGCCAGCGGGCGGTCCCGGCCCGGCTGCTGCTGCTGGTGAACTGCCCGGAGTTCAAACGGGCCTTCCTGGACGTCTTCCGGGATGCTGACCGGTGGCGTTTCCATGGCGACGACGTGCAGGAGGATGCGGCGCCGAACGGCGATGCCCGCCTCCTCAGCTGGTTCGCTGTGCTGCAGACCGGCGAGGCGCTGGACCCCCGCAGCTCGGACCTGGGAGGGAGCATCACCTGGCAGAGCAGCTCCTCCCTCGCCAAGGGTTCCCCGGTGCTGGCCTGTGGCTCCCCGTTCGGCTCCCTCTGCCTGGACCTCTTCAGCAGCACCCTCAGCAGAGGTATCGTCAGCAACCTGGCCGGAGAGGACAACGCCGTCATCCTCACGGACGCCCGCTGCCTGCCAGGCACAGAGGGCGGCGGCTTGTTCGCAGTGGGCAGCGCGGGCAGCGCGCGGCTCGTCGGGCTCATCGTCTCCCCCTTCGGCTGGAAGGCCAACGAGTGGATCGGCCTCACGCTGGTCTGCTCGGTCCAGCCCATCTTCAGGAGCATCGTGGGCTGCATGAGCGCCGAGGACCCGCTCCGAGATGTTTGGCTCCAGCCGGCAGGGGCAGAGCTCCACATGTGCACCACGGCCCAGGGGTCGAAGTCGGTCGGATACCCCACCGTGTGCCTGGTGGACAGCGGGGAGCTGTGGGGGTCAGGGGTGGCCGTTGCGCCTCGGCTGGTTTTAACCTGCAGGCACGTGGTGAACGGGAAGTCGACGGTCAGCCTGAAGTTTCATCATGGAGACAGGTGATGAACGGTCACTGCTCTTCGTTGTATTGACACGGGGTCCTTCCATTGACCTCCGTTCAGGGGACCCGTGGAATCCACACCTTCACCATTCCCGTCAACTGGGATGTGCAGGGTCTCCGGTTATCGAGGCATGAATACTTCCGATCACTGTTTGCGCTTCTCTTAAATTCCACTTCATCTCCCGCAGAGTCTGTAATATCCAGGGAGCTGTGCTGTTTTCCACTAAGGCCTCTTCACCTTATGACCTGGCTTTAGTGGAGCTCAGAGGTTCAGTCCCAGAGACCATGGCCCCTCAAATGTCTCAGAGTTTCAACCCAGGTCTGATTTTCATTTCTTCACCTCCGTTGAAAATGTTATCAGACCGTTTCTCAAGCCGTTCTTCTCCCTTTTCTCCCCGTCCCCAGGTGAATCGGTATTTGTGGTTGGCTACGGTGGGCTGGGGCGACACTGTGGTCCGTCCTTGACCGGTGGCATCCTCTCCAAATCCATTAGCTTGAACTCCCAGCCTGTAATGCTGCAGACCACATGTGCAGTGCAAGCCGGGGCCAGCGGGGGAGCTGTGGTGCGGACACACTCAGGAGAGCTGCTTGGTAAGAAAACACGTAATCCTGTATTCTTCATGATCAGTAGGGGGAGGGGGGGCACACGATGAATACAGGAAAATGCTGAGTCACCGTAGCACAGTGCCGAACAACATGCTGCTCTCTCTGCACTGCTGTATCTGCAGTGTTTAGCTCAGTGTCTTGCATATCCGCTGTTTCTGCAGGCATCGTGTCCAGCAACACCAGGGACATGGCTGCCAAAGTGACCTACCCGCACCTCAACTACAGCATCCCGGTCACTGTTTTCCACAGACTGCTGCAGCGGTTTCAACACACAAAGGACGTGAATGTGTTCAGGACTTTGGACTCTGCGGAAAAAGAAGTGAGGAGGGTGTGGAGGCTACAAAGTACCCAAAGCAAACTATAAGCGAGGACGGCTGCGCTAGGTAATGTTGGGTCGGATGATTTAAATCAGCAACACTGTGAAATAGCGTTAAGTCTCTGGAATGTATGACATTTTATTGACGAGATTGAGCTCTTTGCGATTGCGCGAGGAGCAGGTCCTCTCTATGGAGGCCGCCATGTTGCGCCACTATGTTTTTGCAGTAGGACAAAGTAAACACCGTTTGAGTATTAACTCTAAGTGAGGGACTTCCATGGGTTCTCTAAAATGCTGAAAGGGAAAGATGGGGTGGGAGATACTCAGCTGTAAGATGCAACTTAAGCAATACTACGTATCACTGAATCCTACACACTGTGCCTTTAATGAAAGATTTATATGTTAATTGTATGTAAACACAGACACAAAGTTACAGATGTGAAGTAAATAACTTGAAGAAAAGTCAACCTTAGATTTTCTTATTTAGACTCACGTAGGAAACATCCCATATATGGAATATGAAATAATTACATTTTTCTTAAATGATGTTTTCATCGCCCGTCGATTAAGACCTGTGTATGTTGAAACATGCACCTACACCAGTAGATTTAACTAAATTCTACACACTGAAGTATTGTATTTGTCAACTAATTGAATGAATAAAGTAATTTATTTTACCTACCCCAGGAGTAGGCTGGTTGTTTTTAGTTTTTTTACAGATCCATATTCTTCCTACATGTCCAGACTCTCAGACGTTGGTGGAGTGTCTGAATCGAAACACACGTGAGCTTTCGTCACAGTTGAAATCCATCCGTGTACGTGAGGACCCACTCCCGCCTCTCCTCCATGTGGCTGGTGTTCGGCGAGCAGGAGGAATATTCAGCATAATAAGCCGACAGGTTGCTGAAATTGATTGGTCCCTTCGGGTGGCCACAGGACTCGCTGTCCTTATCACGCATTCAGACATCTGTCGGCAGGTACGCCCACTCACAGCTGTAACGCACTTACGATTTCGCCCCGGGGGGACATTACCGATACTGATTTCCATTATCACAGAAACGTGAAACTGAGCAGTGACATTTCAGAGGATTGGCCACCGTCAGTTTCTTCTCTCTCTCGACGGGAGCTGCGGAGGATGTTCCTAACACGCTGTAAAGGCTTATGTTTCACGGCTCTCAGACTGAATAGTTAAGAGCGCAGCGTCTTTGGACGATGTCCTGAGGAGGATGAGGAGTTTTCTATGAGGCATTGTGCTTTTCAGAAGTGCTGATACGCAAACCTGCGCCTGTATCTCATTTCTGCTGCTTTCCCACAGTGTTAAGATACTCGCCACTGCAGAGAGGTGAGGCTGGAGGAGAGAGAGAGAGAGAGAGGGAGAGGGCCGACAATAAGATCTGCAGCTCCAAGAAAAGAGTCAGCAGCAACAGATTTATGGCTTTGAAATGGAAACTCATGAGAGTGAAGTCAGCAAACCAGTGCATTCGAACGGCAAAGCACACGACATGCTGAGTGGTTTACTCTCTTGTGTTTTCAGAGCTGATCTAATCTAATCCGAAATCGTACACTCTGGACCTTTTAATCAATAAAAAAAAAAAAAAAAAAGGAAGTGCACAGATGCACATGTATGGTGGCCTGGCGGGACCACAGAACAGTTTATTTAATCGGATTTTTTTATTAAACACAATAATCCATCCACATTATGATACAATACACATTTCTGCTCTTCTCTGGAGGCGCTGATACCGGGACTAATAGGTGACGACCTTTCCTCTGATACACACGTTATATACAAGCTAAAGAGTGATGAGTGACAAACGTCTCTATAATAAGTCATGGATGAGACGGAGCACGACTGCCACATACGGGCCAAAGCGAATGACATGTAAACAGTAAAGTCAAAAAGGTGCTTTTCGGTTTTCTAGTGCGGCTTCTTCTTCTTCTTCTGCCTCTTCCTGTATTTGTGGCTGATTTCCTGCCTAAAACCAAAACATGGTTATTGAAATGATGTTGATCTGTAAAAAAAATTTTTAAAAAAAGAGGCGCCACTTCACAAGAGGCCACTTTAGAGAACCGAAGCGCACCCGATCATTCATCACTTTTTTTTATGCAACCACATGACGAGCACCTGCAGCTGCTCTGAGTCTCCATATGCCCCAGCTAAGAACTGCTCAAAGATATTCTCAAATGACAAACAACAGAAGAAGAGAACAAAGATTCACAAGTATGAGGGACAGACCTCGTTACCCCATGACCCCGAATCTCTAAGTAGTGATGCTTCCCCCGGTCCCCTGTCCGATGAAAGGACATCCCGCAGAATGAAATGCACCCAGTATAACCTCCCATTACATATGCAAATCCCCCACTACCCCTCATTAGCCAGTGTTGCTCCGAGCTAAGACCTTCACCATGTCCATGTCTTTGCAGGATCTCCGGTGTGAACGTGTGTGTGTGTGTGTGTGTGTGTGTGTGAGTGTTTGGAACAATCGAGCGTCGTCCCTTTTACCAGATGTATCCCCCATCATCCACCTCCTCCACCTCCCCCTCTTCCTCCTCGGCCTCCTCCGCAGTCTCCTCGGCCTCCTTCTCCTCCTCATCCTCCCATCCGACGCCGCTGCCAAGATCCCCCGAATACACCATTTCATCATCTGAGGAGAGACGGACGCAAAACACGGAGGACACAGGGAGTTAGGGAGTGGAGTGGGGTTGGGGGGGGTTGGGGGGGGTTAGATTGAATTATCTTCAGCGCTCCTCTTCAAAAATATAATAAATTCTGTTCAGCACGCCCCCCCGTGAACTCCGAGGCGGCCCGATTTCTAGACCAATTAAAAGCGCTGAAATCAATTTAAAGACAGTGGCTGCAGCAGCAAATAGGGGGCACATGTTTGACTTTGTCTGGGTTTTAATAGCCATCTCTAAACCTTGCCAGCGGAGCCATTTCTCTCCGGCGAAGGTTCAGTCTGAGCCGTCCTCGTTCATCTTGAAAGACGTCTGTCACGGCACCGGGCCGGCGCTTTCCAATGCAAATGACTTTGGACATCTGAACGTGGCGCCGGTCCCTGCAGAGAGTCGCGATGTTGCAGCGGGCCTCGCCTCCGTCCTTCCGCACAAAGGCATCCTTGTGCACGACGCACGTGCACGGGTGGACACGGTCCACCGGACGGATTTTGGAACACGATGGCGTTTCTCTTATTTGGCTCACGCGTTTGGTTGTGTATTATTGATGGCGAAGGGAAGAGCAGTGTCACATTTGGAGGGCGCATGTGTTATTGATAAGTTGGACTTGTCCTCATCAACAGCAGCGGTCGGCTCCCAGGTCACGTGATTCGCGTATCCCATCATTTTTTGTTTTTGTTTTATTTCACCGTATCTGAGCGACGGCGACTCAAAACGTAGGTTGTAATCTCTGTCGTGGCCGCGTCGTACACGGACTCACTTCCTGTTTGGGCCCTTGTCTTGAAAATAAAAGCATGGCTTTCATTCTAATATATTATATCGTATTATACTATATCATTCCTAAAGAGATTTTATTTTGAAAAAGCTTTAGTTTGGTTCTGAGGATTACATTGATTGCATCACTCTAGACAAGTTAGCCAGAGCAGGCTACAATTTTAGAACCCCCCCCCCTGCCGGCCCCCCGTTCAGCCCTCAAGTGAAATCTAGCTGAAAGCTGCTGGACTCACCACAGTCTGGCTTCCCACGGATCCGAGATCCGGCCACTTCTCCTCCGCTCTGATCCACACACCAACACTCTCCTCTGTCACACTGCTGCTTCCTGAAGTAACCGTCTTCGTCGCAGCTGGGGATGAATCGGCCTGGCATTTGCACGCACGCACACACACACACACACACACACACACATAAATTAATATAAGTGAGGCAGGGTATAAAGCAGCCTTTGCCCTTACACACTGTATAAAGTCCCCAAACCCCTGAGAAAAGCAAACGCACATCAACACCTCCTGCAATGTGCCTCATCCAAGCATGCAGCATTTGTATGTGGCAGACAATTTCATATTCCATGAATACAAATATGTTCCTGCAGCAGGACGGCGGGGGGGGGGGGGGGGGGGGGGGGGGGGGGGGGGGGGGGGGGGGGGGGTATTATGGAGTCCGCGGCCTAAAGCGCGGTGAAGGCGGTGGGCTAATCGTGGCTGCGTTAAAAGGAGGACGGGAGCTGAGATGGTTTTTGGATTTCAGGAATATGAATGAAAGACTGTGTGAGAGGAGCAGGGCAGGGAAGCTGCACGGAGGCAAAATGTTGACCTTTAAAAACAATATTTCAGTCTGAGAGACGTGTGACACCGATGAGTGAGGAGCTGTCCAGGACACGAGGGCTGGCAGACGTGTCCCCCCCCCCCCCCCCACCCCCCACTGCTCTGTGTCCTTGGAGAATCCTGACTCAGAGCCCAGTCAGCCAGCCAAAGCCTGCAGTGTGTCCTGGCGTGCACACACGCACACGCACACGCACACGCACACGCGCACACACACACACACACACACACACACACACACACACACACACACACACACACAGATCCATGCACTCACACATACATGTAAAGCACACTTATGTCTGCTTCCCATTGCCGTCTGTCAGCATCGACATCTAATCCCCCCAAAGACTGATAGGGGGACTAATCCCAACCTCCTGCTTCACGAAACCCGTCGACCAAGAAAAGGCCGACACAGTCGAGATGGCTGAGAAAGGCTTTTTTTTTTTCCCGTGACAAGTCGGACACCTACCAAACTTCCTCTTGCCGCCATCAAGGACTTGGATCCTCTCCAGCTCCGCCAGGCAGGGTGGCTCTGGAGAGAAAAGGCAGAAAAATATATATTTTTTACTCGTGGAAATAAAGTTGTCACCAATATGGAAGTGAACTTGCAGTTCACAGTGTGGCCACTTGAGGCTGACTCCAAAAGCGAGTCGATACCCCTGGACTTCCATGTTAAAATGGTTCGAATAGAAATAGAAATAGAAGAGAATAGAGAGCCTTTATTGTCCTCGTCTGTCTTGCAAACAATGACGTAGTAACAAATGGTACAAAAAAAGAAGAAAACAGGTGCAAAGTAGCAGCACAGATAAAACACAGATAAAACAATAGCAGCATTGAATTGTTGTTAAAAAAACATTGCCGCAGTCTACTATAAAAAACACAAGACTAATAATAAAATAGATTTGAGTGAGCTAGTAAATATTGCTGTGAGTTACTGGCTCTGGGGTAGAAATTATACTTTCCAGATAAATTAATTAAAGAAATGAATGGTATGTGGTATATATATATATATATATATATATATTGTATACACACACATATAGTGCGGTGTGATCCTTGTCTGTCCTCACATGATGCATGTGGCATTCAGTCACTGCATGTATGGAGCACACCTGGAGAGGCTCCTTTAAAGCATGAATACATGTTTGACAGTGAGTGTACATACGTGCAAGCCCCCCCCCCCCCCCCCCCCCCCCCCCCCCCCCCCCCCCCCGCCCCCACCCCCTCCCAGGATACTCACTCTCCCTCCAGAAGCACAGGCACCACTCGGCGGTGGACACCTTGCCGTCCCTGTAGGAGTCACAGGAGTTGAAGAAGGGGCGGATGCAGACCTCGTACTTGTCCAGGTTGATGGCGGCCAGCTCGGCCTGGTCCAGGTACAGGTCGCTGTTGGTGTCCAGTTTGGAAAACATCCAGCCGATGGAGTCCTTGCAGCTGGCCACCAGGCTGCGGTCCAGCACTGCAAACACAAACACATGGGGCGTTTGTTTTCCGTCATGGCGGGACAACTGCACAAACACGGGATGAATACAAACGTCAGAATGACCTCCCGCGTCCAACGCGAACCATTTCTTTTCTTAAAGAGACACTGCGCATCCTTCGGTTGGGATCCAATGTGTCCGACTCCGGTACGTTAGATACCAGTATGTCATCGGTTCATTTGTAAGATCAGTTCATTAGTATTGGGCCTTATTGCGGTTCACATATTATGACACAGGTCCGACAATCAGCAGATAATTCCACTTTGCTCAGACAGTACACGCAGCAGTCAGAGTCTGATTGGCTATTTACATGCAGGAGTTACTCCACTCTCAATGACATCATCGGTGTGAATCAGTCCGACTTGAAATGTCTGTCAAAGGTCTTGTTTCAGTCGGAGTATTTTGGAGAATCTATTCTCTCCAGCGCCATGTAAATGTTGTTGACTGCAGTTTTCAAACACATCTGCGGAGTCACGGGATTTAAAATGAAATCATTTTCTACATGAGTAAAAGAGTTTACTCGCAGCATCCGAGTGCAAGACTTTTCCTGTTGGAGCACATTTTAAATTCTACTCCGGACTCGTCGGGCACTAACGTCAGGCTGACTACTTCCTGCGGCTGTCTCCCTGTTGCCCTGCAGCTCCGCGTGCTCCCGTACGTGACGCGATGTTAACTTCACCTCTGACTGTGCGAAGATATGCAACATCCAGCGGCTGGTTGTCACAGAAAGTAGGTCGGTGCGAGTTCCACAGCTGAACCAAAACGCTAGAGACGAGCAGTTCTCAGCTCCAATAGTCTTTACTGACCTCTGTGGAGCAGCAGCAGCAGCAGCAGCAGCAGCAATTTTCACTCAGCTGTGAGAGCCCAGACTCATTCAGACTATTCTTATCGCCTCTGATCTGCAGGTACGGTCGCTGTGTCTTAACGGCCTGGGGTTTCTGCGGCGCTAACCTGAGGTGGCGGTGGCGGCGGCGGAGGCTCTGGCGCCGGGTTTGCTGTTGTTGTTCTGCTTGGCGTTGCTCTGCAGCAGCTGGAACCAGTCCCTCAGCCGCTCGCCCAGATCGGCCAGATCCTGACCCGTGCAGCTCTCTGTGGGGGGGGGGGGGGGGGGGGGGGGGGGGGGGGGGGGGTTAGGATGTGGGCCACATGCTGTACATCCACGCCTTCATGGGCTTGTTTTCACACAATTTCAAACCTCGATCAAATGAAAAAATAAGCCGCGTATGAAAATAGCGCCCCCTGTGCCGTTGTCGGGTTGCAACCGAACCCGTAGTTTGTGCCAGGCTGTAAAGACGTTTAACGTTGACGTCGATATGTCTCCATCATGTGTGTGACTTTACCTTGTTTGGTCTCTCTGGGCGCGGGGGCAGCGGTCGGGCACGGACACAGACCCGGACATTTCAGCGTCAGCTCCTTCCCCGTGAGACACGCCTGCTGCTCCAGCTTGCACTGAACAGACACAAACCCCACACACACACACACACACACACACACACACACACACACACACACACACACACGTACGTGCGCGTCACCACCACACGTACACAGCATAACATGGCCAAGGCCGCGCAAAGGGTGAAGTCAAATGACTTATGGCTGCAACACAGATCAAATATGCATGAGGGCGGCCCACTGCGTGTGCGCGCCTCCATTCGGAGGGCCCCCGACAACGGCTGCAGTTTGTGACCTCTGCTCGCGCACAAGGTCACGAGCGGTGACGGGGAGGACAGAGCATGAATCAATAACGGTGCGGGAATGTGTCGCAGCGAAGCCTGGAGTGTTTCTGCAGAGGCTGCGGGTTACAGCCGCCCAGAGCCTCTGAGCAGGGTCCGTCACACCCTGCAGGCTTTAAACACTAAGTTCACGCTGAACACGGCACGTGTGGCTCTGCGTGAGTGTTTTCATTCGGATTCTGACCTCTGGAGTATTTTTGTGTTTTTTATTTATTTATTTATTTTTAAAGGTGCAGTGTGTAAGATCTTGTTCATTTTTGTCACTTCTCAAAATGTTACAAAACAGTTACATAATGACACTTTCATGGATGTATAATCATGTTATTGTTTTATATTCTTTCCATTTCCCTAAAATGAGCACGTTAATGTATATTTACTTGAGGAGGGGGGGGGGTCCTCTCTACGGGGGCCGCCATGTTTTTACAGTAGTAAAAGTGGACGCACTAAGCATCTTTCTTTTGTCTTTTGTTTTACTAACAACTGAGGTCGACCATAGGTTCTCCTGCAGGCTCAGGAGGGTGAGGTGATGGATACAACGTGCAACTGCACCTCTAGATGTCACCAAATCTTACACACTGCACCTTTAAATCAGCGCCGTTATTATACAGCAGACATCCGATATCACGCCTTCCTTAATAAATGCTTCACGTCTTTATCGAGACTTCCACACACACGTCTGTCTACCGCTGGTTTCCTTGTTTTTAAACCAGCTCTGATGGAGTTTTAATTTAGTTTCCTGCTTCCAAATGTAGGTCACGGCCTCCGTCTCCTCCTCAGCTCGGCTCTCGCTCTCCATCGCCTCCTGAGGGGAAACTCTGTTTGTTATATGGCTCCTGCTCCGGCGGCTGATTGCTGTTAGTCTGAGTGCTGGCGCTCGGTCAGAGAGGAGGGCGGGTTTATCCGAGAGGTTTTAAGATGAAAGCAGCGGCTCTGAGTGGAAACAGCCACGATGAGAGATGTGGAGATGTTTCTCCGAGCTCAGGTGGAAGCAGGGGAACATCCTCATCACTCACACAAGGTTATTATTCCACTGCCAGAGCAGCTTCAAAGACGTGTATCAGGGTAAGAGCAGGATTCAACCATTTTCTTTTGCTGTTATTGTCTATATTTTTATCATTCTTATTATTATTTCACCACAGGATGCGTTATTTAACATTCAGTGATTTAAAGGTACAACACTGGAATACATCAAGGGGTCAATGGAAACAATTACGTGTACATTCAGGTGATTGCACAGCCATCGAAAGAGAACGTCATATTCTACTTGTACCTATAACAATGCAAATCATTTATCATAAACCTTACACACTGAACCTTTAAAACCAAACTTTACAGGGATATAAAGAGCCACTCATCGTGACAGGAACTTATTAAACATGACAGAAACTATATTTGGGAAAATAAACAGAAAAAAAACTCTTGGGTGTGGCGCACGTGGGCGATCGCGATGATTTGTCTTCACTTTGGGGAAACGTATCAACTCTTTGTTTACAGTCGGTGACACACACTCGGCTTATTAGAGGCACAGCTACCTGAACACGAGGCTGCACCTGTGTAAGTTCACCTGTGTACGTTCACTCAAATGGTCAAATGTGCTGGAAGAAGTCATACTGATCGTTCCCTTTGAACGAAGCCTCGTCTGATGCGCGACGACGTGAATCCGTTGACGCCTGCTTTAAAAAAAAATTTTTTTATCTCCTACCTTTGAGGCGTAGTTGTGTCCGTCTGATCCGCACACGGGCCCGGAGGAGGAGATGGGGCAGGGGTGGCAGTTTCCATCGGGGGAGCGGAGGGCAGGCTGCTTCAGTCTGTGCAGAGGGACACGAACAATGAGTCCAGCTCACACAGCGACACCCCCCCTCCCTCACACACACACACACACACACACACACACACACACACACACACACACACAGCAGCAGCAGCATCAGGGAGCAAACAGCACTGGCCCATGTCGTCTGAATGCATTCGTTTATCACTGAACAGCAGCGGTCGTGTTGCGCCGACGCCGGATCCTGTTTTGTTATCGTCACCGAGGCTGATGTGAGGAAACGTCCCGCACCTGATGGTCGTATTCACCTCACGTTACTTACTGCATGCACTTATTTCTCTGTGCTGGGAGTCAGTCTGTGTCTGCATGTCCAGGGGTAACATAAAACACAAACACACACACACACACACACACACACGCACACTCACCTGTGCTCCAGTTTCTTGCGGTTGACGCACACGGCTCTCTGGTAGCCCTGGGCGATACACACCTTGTGCCGGCTGCACTTAACCTTCTGACAGGGGTCCTTGGTGGTGTCGACGTCTGGGGAACAAACATAAACACAATCCAATGTCAGAGCGAGTTTTAAGTGCTTTTAACTTCGACCACGCTCGCGCTCTCTCCGCGGTCACAGCTCCTCGTGTCGCACCCGGAGCGTCTCCTTCTATTTCTGCATCCCGCCGGTTTCAGGGAAGGGGCACTTGAAGGTGCAGTGTCAGGGATTTATGCAGGAAATTAAAGGGAGTGTTCAAAGTGTCGTTTAGACGCGCGCGCGCTCACCTTGACGCACAGCATCGGATTTGCGTCAGAAGCGCTTCTTTGCATCTACATCAAGTGTGGGTCCTCCTCCACGAAGGACACCTCCATATACATATGAAGGTGCGTATAAACACTCGCGACATTAACGTGACGTTAGAGAACATTTTTTTGTGCTCGTCCGAATCGAACTACATGTCTGGAATGTTATTCTTAAATAAGGCCTTTCATACATGTCATGTTTGAACATGTACATACCAACTATTCAGGTGGATAGAATCTGGAAGTTCACCTCGCAATGTCATGGGTGGAGAGGCGGGGAATTGAACCCGTGACCTCGTGCGTGGGTCAATCCTTATTCCTGTCACAGATATGTCATGTCATCAAGCGCTTATCCAGTCATCTGGGTCACAGGGTATTTCTACCAGTGCACATAGGGTGTCAGGGTCAGGGCCACTGACACTGCAGCAGCGTCTGAGTGGGATTTGAACCAGTGACCTTCGCCTCCAAAGGTAACAGCTCTAACCACTGATTCACCTCTCGTCACAGATATATAAAAAAATAAAATACCTAAGAGGATGGAAAATACAAATTGAGTTTGTAAATTGTACCTTCACAATAAAGTTTCACAATAATGCTGTTCAACTCGTAAACAAAAACAAACAAACAACAACAAAAGAGTCGAGCTGGACCACGAAAAGAAGTAAAGTTGCCCCCCCCCCACCTGTACATGTACTTTCTCATTCTCAGTCATACACAGCACAGACCTGTGGGGTCACGTGACTCTGTGTCATCCATCAGCAGCCGACCCTAACCCGAACCCCGTCAGACCCCGTCAGGCCCCCAAACACACTCGTACGTCACAGCTGTCCGCTGGGACTCGACCTCCCGGAGCCCGAGCTGGACGTCACAACACACTCTCTCTCTCTCTCACTCTCTCTCACTCTCTCTTCATCTCCTGTGGCAGCGGCGCATTGTGCATTCACGCACATCGTCCGTCAGCACCCGAGTATTCACGGATTACTACTGCGAGTCATGCATCTCGCCCCCCCCCCCCCCCCTCCCTCCCTCCCCTTCCCTCCCTCCCTCCCCCCTCCCCCCCTCCCTCCACACTCTCACTGTATCCTGTTTTTTTTATGGCACTGTTATAATTTAATTCGGGGGCTTAGGAATCTCCTCTCTTGTCCTCTCTGGTGGCTGAATACGTTGATGCCGCCGACATGGCAGGATTATTGAAGCGAACCGACAGAAATCTGATTTGAGAAGCAAATGCGCACGCCCCCCCTGTCAAGGATGAGCTGGTTGTGTAACTGACAGACAGACAGACAGACAGGCAGACAGACAGGCTGCTGCTGCTGCTGCTGCTGCTGAGGAAGACTGAGCCTCAAAGGCATTGATGCCCACATGCAGACGCCTCATCCATTATGACTGTCAACAGTGGAGCCTTATTCTCCAGTCGACCCTTGGATCCTGGTTGGCTCTGATAGTGTGGCTTATCTCAATGTACAGTATCTCTCTCTCTCTCTCTCTCACGGCTTTTTTTCTATTTCTGTCTGCCCCACGCCGCTCTCCTTCCTCTGCTCTTCCTCTTCTGTCGCCGCCTGACTTTCTTGTCCTTGCAGGTTTGTCCAATTCACACCATCAGCAGACCCAGAGGCCAGCGCAAACCTAAAGACACGTTTTGTCACGAAGACTGAGCGCGTCGTGGCGGTGAGGCGCAGAGGGTCCGAGGGCAAGAGCAGGCGTCCTGTACTTTACGTATCCACCCAATTACGATGCAGCCAATAGTCCATCATTTCACCATTTGCCCTCAGGCGATGAATTACGTTTTACTTCTACTCCATTCTTAGTCTATTAACGTTCAGGTGACAAAAAAATGATATACACATACACACACACACACACACACACACACACATGTATATATATATATATATACGCATACACACCCACACACAAACTGTGTGGAAATCATATTTCAGCCGTTGGAATGAATCAGATGGATAAATTACGTGTATTATGCTTCCACAATCTATAGGCAACATTAAAATGTATTGAACGTTAGTTCTATAGCCACTGGGGGAAATGATCTTGTGATAACTATTGATATCATTCTCATGCCCAGCTGAAACAAACAAACAAACAAACACAGTGGACGAGCCGGCCTTTATATGCTGATGCTGAAACATTTGTAAACAAACCTGACTGGAGGAGCATGCTGCTACAATGCTGGCGCCGCGCTGTGTTGTGAACACAGAAACATAAGGTGGCTGCCTGAGCCTCATGTTAATTTTGCAGGCTTCCACAGATTAAAGCAGCGCTCGCAGTGATGACGTTTCCATAGCAACAGGCTCTCCGCGGTCCTGGGGAATCGTTTCTGGGTTGACTGTGATTTGCAGCTCAATCTGGTGTTACACAGAACTCTCTCTCTCTCTCTCTCACTCGCCCCTGTTGTGCAATCATGTCCATCAATCTACCTTTCTTCCCTCTCCCTGACATTCCTTTGTCTTCCCCTTCATATCACACATCTTCATTGTGTGCTCTCGTTCTCCATCTGCTCACATGTGCGTCATTTCCTTCCTCACACACACACACACACATATACACACACACACACACACACCTTCTCTTCCTCAAAAACAACCAAAAAAAAAACCCTCTCTCCTTTGCCATGAAACCAGCGCTGGCAGCAGCGAGCCTCTCCTAATTGGCCTCCCTGTGCCCGGGGTTTAACACCAATCCAGCTTTGCGTGAGGTTTTATTCTCTGCAGATTGGGGGATAATGGCGGCGGAGCTCAGGCCGCATCCCCATCATCAGCCCTCTTATCTCCTGTTTACACGCTGGGACTGTCATATCGTCAGTGCCGTCTTGTTTTCTATGTCGCAATGAGGCCAATCAACATCTGTCTGTTCGTTCAGGTCTTAATCCTCACAGCCACTCAGAGGCCAGCGACGGCTGGACTTCAACAGGGATGACACCACCAACTCAGATAACATTGTTTACATTTGGCAACGGTCTGCCTCTCTCCGTTTTACGTCTCCTACGGACGAATATCCGGCTCTGTAGCGGCTCCATGCTGCACATAGCTGCTGAAGCTGTTGCACTATTTAGCCAAAACATGTGCAGGAGAACTGAAGCCAAGTTAAAGCTGTGTGCTCGTGAAACCACCGCAAGCTACTGAAGCACAGAACAGTAGATTGACAGTGGACATCTGGATTGATGGGACAGACTTCGGGGGGGGGGGGGGGGGGGGGGGTTTTTTTCACTGAAAAAAAA
>JAFBJT010106024.1:83852-100327 GCA_016785325.1 Chascanopsetta lugubris | reverse complement strand
TGTACTTGTACTTTCACTCCTGCGCTCTCTCTCGCTCTCTCTCTCTCTCCCTCTCTCTCCCTCTCTCTGTCTCTCCCTCTCTCTCTCTCTCTGTCTCTCCTTCCCTCCCTCTCTCTGTGTCTCCCTCTCTCTCTCTCTCTCTCTCTTTCCCTCTCTCTCTCTGTCTGTCTCTGTCTCTGTCTCTGTCTCTCTCTGACAGCTCTCATCCTCTCTCTCTCTCTCTCTCTCTCTCTCTCTCTCTCTCTCTCTCTCTCTCTCTCTCTCTCTCTCTCTCTCTCTCTCTCTGTGTCTCTGTCTCTGTGTCTCTCTCTCTCTCCCGTGTTAACACTGCGGAGCGCCCCGCTCCCAGCAGCATTGTGGGCGGGGCACAGCGCAGCTTCGTTAGTAAAGAATACCAGCACCTTTCCAAACACAGCATCGTACTGTTTTGAGTACTTTAGTGCCGCAGTACTTAATAAGTACCAGTATACTGCACATCCTGATCTATGCGCACGCACGCAAACCTGGTGGGCGCACAGGGTGCTCCTTAGGAAGCATTTCGAGGGCACTCTGGAGGGTTGCATGCACACACACACACACACACACACACACACACACACACAGCACACATAATACTGACTGAGTTTCTTGTTTTCTTTGGCTGCTCCGATGTGTGTATCTCTCCACTGTGCAGAAATGTGTCACTGACGATTACTGATTATGAATTCATGAAAATGTCAGATGTAATTGCTTTGATATATTTTTAGAAGTAACAAAAGTGACAAATCGCACTCAGTGCACCGCTGAATGTGATTGTTGTTTTCTCTCATGACTCAACAATCCAGCATCTCCTCTGAGGATCCAGTCTTGAGGAAATTGTTCATCTCACAGATGATTCATTTTTTTATGTTTCAATCCAGAATGCATTTTCTATTGATGATCAAATCTTCATTTCATTATCAGATGTAAATCCCGTCTGCACCATGGTTACAATTTTACGATCCAAGCGCTCTCTCCTTCCTGTTTCAGATAAGATGAACAAGATGAATATCAAACTCCGGCTGGCAGAGGAGGGCAAGTTGGGGGAGGCAGGAGCGAGGGGCCCCACGCTGGAGTTTGTCCTGGAGCGAGATGAGGGGCCCGTCCCGGAGTCTCTCCATGGAGAACGACCTTCACAGCACCAGCAGATCTGCACGCAGGCGGCCGACAGCGCCAGGACTGAACCGTGTTCAGCAGATACTTCATCTCAACCCACCAAGTACGGATCAGATCCGAGCCCTGAAGCCCTGGAGCCCTGAAGCCCCGAAGCCCTGGAGCCCTGGAGCCCTGAAGCCCTGAAGCCCGACACTGATCCCGGATCAGTGTCAGCGTGTGCTGTGCCCCGGGCCCCTCGCTGCCTGACAGGGAGCCGTGACTGACCCAGCCTGCATGTTTCGAGCTGATGACCGTCGCTCAGTGGGTTTAATGGTCTCACCGATCTCAGTGGTTTAATGCCAAACAGCTTCGGGTGGAGTGGACTTTGCTGGTGCTGCCTGAAGGGAACCTGTAGTTACGGACCACTGTGGGCTCATGGAGGTGGTGATGAACAAACATGACCTCACTTCAGAGGAGGAGAACTCAAACAGGTATGTTTTTATGCAATGCATTTTTAAAAATCTAGATTGCACATTTCTTTTGAACAAGTACTGTTAAATCATCTGTGATGTTCCATTCTCTGACCAGTAGGTGGTGGTAGCGACCACAAGCTCTCAGCCATGTAATGTAATGTTGGCAGATGAAGTTCGAGGAACTGGGGCCAGTTTGGAAAGTTAATTTTACTTTATTTTTTAACAATAAGAAACTTCAGGGAATTTAGAGTGAGTCTGTTTTGCTATATTGTGTGTTTGATAATACCTGAGCAGGAATCTCTTTTCAAACTTTAGTATGATCAGAGTTGTCTCCTGAAAATTCAAGAATCTCTTTTTTCTTTTGAATTTGAGATCATCCTTTTTGAACGAGTTCCAGAGTCTAAAGAGCAAAGCTGTTTTTTCATTGAAGTGAACGTGTGCAGTCACTCAGCATCACAGGACGGCCTGAAGTCCTGATGCACTTTGCCTGTCTTTACATTGGTCATTGCTGTAGTGGTGTTTGTAAGGATGACATCATCTGTAAAGTAACACATCTGTACAGATGGATTATCCAAGAATATCATTGATATAGTTTCAAAACGAGTTTGGTAAAGCTAACTGCCTGGATGAATGAAACATCCAATCATATCGTGTGTATTGGATTTAAATGAGCTTCTTTTTAATCTGAATATACTTTTGTTTCTCATTCTCTCTTCTACCATTATAAAGTTAGTTTTCTGGGCATTATTACATGTAATTAAGATGCAGAAGTATTTAATATTTGTTGCACGTCTTTGGGGTACATGATTTAAAGGTGCAGTGTATACGATTTTGGTCATTTTTGTCACTTCCATAAATAGTACAAAACCATTACATACTGACATTTTCATGAATTGATAATAACCTAAATGTTTTTTTTCTCCATTTCCCTAAAATGAGCCCATCCATGTATGTTTACATGAGGAGGGGTCCTCTCTATGGAGGCGGCCATGTTTTTACAGTAGTAAAAGTGGACGTACTAAACATCTTCTGAGTTTGAATGAGAACTGAAGTCGACCACAGGTTTTCCTGGATGATGTGACAATTCAGGTGGAACAACACGAGGAGACGCAGTCTCACACATTCAGACTCCATGTTGATTCACCTGGGGATGAGCTGCTCTTTATGAAGCTGTGATGGATCAAATTTATATTTACATGTGGTTACAAACTGAGTTCAGAGCAGTCTCCAATCATAGCTTCTCTTAAAGGTGATTGCTAATTCATGTCACGTCTAAAAATATTACCAGACAACTACATATTGACATTTCAATGAATTTATCATCAGGTAAATGTATTATTTTTTCCATTACCTTTAATGAATGTTTCTGTACATGAGGAGCGGGTCCTCTCTACGGGGGCCACCATGTTTTTACAGTCGTCTGAGCTTGAATGACGGCTGGAGTCGACCACAGGTTCCCCTCGTGTTCAGAAGGACGAGGTGATGGATACAACGTGCAGCTGCGCCTCTAGAGGTCATCAAATCTTACACACTGCACCTTTAAGTTTGGGAAAATCCAGAATGTTTTATACAGTGGACGTTCTCCGGATCTGTCCTCGTCTGATTCAATTCCAACTTTTATTTCTGTGTGTCCGGGAGAGAGTGTGTTGAGCCTCTATGAGGCGCTGCCAACCCGTTTACCTCAGGACTGTGTTGCTGTTCACACAGGAGAGAAAGGACCACAGACACTTACTGTATTCATAAATTCCATGTTATTTAATTCTCATTTTTGTCATTCAGTGGGGGAGGGGGAGAAGTGCCAAAAGAGATGCATCACAAGGCTCTGGATTCAGTTTTATACCTTCTCTCTGTTCAGTCGTCATCAATAAACTCAAAAGTCACAGTTTATAACCTCTTTGTCTTTTTTAATTTTTTTTTGGTTTCAATATTTTTGTTTGGGGAAAAAGAGGCAATTACAATATTAAGTTGCTTAAAGACACATATTCCCATTGTTTTTCTGATTTTATTTGTATGCTGTCATGATCATAGATACATATTTATTTATTACCATTATTCAGAAGTTACAAAGATTCCAAGGAATCACTCTTCTCCAAGTGTTTACTTTTGAAGAACCTTCAGTCACAGTGATTTTAGAGACAGTTCTCTCACCATGATGATTGGAGAATAATTTCACTTATTGCTCACACTAAACTGGTACATGCTCAATTATGAACAAAATGTTTCAATCAAATGTATTGATTTGAACCAGATTTTACAATCTAACATCACAATTCAATTTTGTGATCAAATATCATTTACAAAATAAAATCACAGCATCTGTTGTCATTTTCCTGCGTTCTTCTGTCTGCTGACGATAAAAACTATCCCATTATATTCTCTACAATTCGGCTCGGTTCCATTATATTTCGGTTCCTCCTTGGTCACTTTGTGAGGTTGGACTCGTCCCGTTAGCTAAGTGCTGCCTCTCTTTCTGAAAAGGAATCACATGAGTAGTTTGTTGTCATTTCTTTTCAAATGTCTCTTCAGGCCTCTGGTCTCTGCTCCATCCTGCTCACCTGTCACGTCACTGTCTGGTCTCATCCCAAACCAACGTTTGCTACGTCATCACGTCTCATGTAATCCCTTGGTGGAGTGATGCCTTCAGGTACAGCCAGGAAGCAGGAAAAAGGAATTTTAGAGAATAGAAGCATTATTTAGAACAACAAAATAAAATAAATAAAGGAGGAAATTGAAGAAATTGTAGTCGTGGGAGTGTGACAGTACAAATGATCTTAAATTATAGATGAAGTGTAGATAGAATACTACATGTGCATCATCATTGCATCATTTTCTTTTTTATGAATGATGTATATTGTTGTTTCTTGGTTAGTACAATGTAACAGAGGTAAATTAACGCAGAAGATAAATAGAATAACAAAATATATGGATAAAAGTGAAATGTAATGATCATATCACATAAAGGCGCCTCTTCGAATGAAGGTTTCACAGATGTGATTCCTGCATATTGAGCTGCAAAGGTTATTGTAGAAGATCTGTTATTCTATGAATATGATCAAGCGATTTATAATTTTATCAACCTTTGAAAAAAATGTTGTGAATGAACCAGTGAAAAACACGTTATGTATTTGATTTCATTTTCTCTGTTTTTGAAGGGGTCCGTGAAGGTAGCAAGGTAAATAAACACGCGCGCGCACGCGCACACCCCCTCTGTCTTCAGCCCAGTGAGGGTGGAGAGGATTAACGCGGCCACCGTAGCTCGGTCCTCTGCGCGGACAGAGCACAGGGACATACGGACTCCGGGACGAGCTGATCCGAAGCCTCCATCGTCTTCAACCAGCAGGCGACGACGGAAGCGAAGCGCCAAACGCGCGGAACATGGAGGACTGACACCCGGCTCCGGCTCCGGCTCCGGCTCCGCCCGCGCGAACACAGGGATGCTGCCGCTCTCCAGCCCGAGGACGGGCCGCCTGTGCCCGGCCGCGCTGCTCCCGATCCTCGCTGCTGCGCTTCTGCTCTGTGTGCTCCCCGTCAGCGCCGGCCTGCCAGGTACACACACACACACACACACACACACACACACACACACAATTTACAAGTAAGTGTGAAGTGTGTGTGCTCAGTCCGTTTATTGGATCATGTTAAACGGCTGATGTTGAGGAGACACACTGACTCTCAGGCTGTGGCTCGATAATAATCTAATGTTTTGTCTTTATTTATCTCGTTGTAAAGTTAAAATCAAATAACGTATATATATATATATATATATATGTGTGTGTGTGTGTGTGTGTTCTTTTGGAGACCAAGTCTCTGTGGGAGTGTTGACCCTTGGTGTTCCTGTTGACTTCCCTGCTGATGTGACTCCTTTGTCTAAATGTCATGATCAGACTTCAATGACCTGAATGTAACTTTAACATGTGGCTCATGTTGCAATCTATACATTTCTGCGCGTCCTTTTTACTTTTACATGTTTACATGTTGGTCAGCTCAGCCCTAACCCTCAGCCCTAACCCTCAGCCCTAACCCTCAGCCCTAACCCTCAGCCCTAACCCTCAGCCCTTACCCTCAGCCCTTACCCTCAGCCCTAACCCTCAGCCCTAACCCTAACCCTAACCCTCAGCCCTAACCCTAACCCTTACCCTCAGCCCTAACCCCTATCCCTAACCCTCAGCCCTGACCCTCAGCCCTAACCCTCAGCCCTAACCCTAACCCTCAGCCCTAACCCTAACCCTTACCCTCAGCCCTAACCCTCAGCCCTAACCCTCAGCCCTAACCCTCAGCCCTAACCCTCAGCCCTAACCCTCGGCCCTAACCCTAAAGTGAATGGCTGGTGTCTGCGGGCCAGCGCAAAGCCCAGCTGGTGAAGCTGCAGCACCTGCCCCCGCAGCTTCTGTTGATGACTTCTTCTAGATGCTGTGGGCAGATGTGTGATTCAGAGAGCGCTTTCGAGCCTCGACGTTCTTCAGAGGTTGGAGAATGTACTTGTGACTGGAGGAAGTGATGTCATGGTGGACGGCCGTGCAGAGAGGAAGGGCAGGATGCTGGATGTGCGGTTGGCCCTGTTCAAGTCCAAGAACACCAACACATGGAGCCCAGAAGCTGCAGAGATCCTGAGCGGCTTCCTGGTCAGGTGGAGCTCCTTGTGCTCCTTGTGCTCCTTGGGTTAGGGTGAGGGTGAGGGTCTGCTGAAGCTGGGGGGAGTCTCAGAGCTCCGAGGAGCTTAAAGCCCTGGCTTTGTGACTGCATGAAGCAGAAAGACCTCAACAGTGGGGCAGGAAAGACTCGAGGCCTTGGGCAGGAGAAAAACCTCTGCCAGGAATCGATCTCTGCCAATGATCAAAGACAACATGTGTTTGGATGAGTTGCTTAAGTTGACCCTTCGGTGGTCGTCTGGTCAAATTGACCCTTGTTCACTTTTCATTTCTGTCCAAAATCTGGGTTTCTTCCATATAACTGCCTCAAAGTTACTCTTAAGCTTAAACTCTTCAAGCTGTGTTTCCTCCTACTCTCTTTTTACCCTCATACTTTTACTCCTAGTCTCTATTTTCTTCTCTCCTGTTATAATATTCCGAGTCTAATTTCACTCTGCTTTAACTCTTATAATCTTGTTTTTTACCCTGTTCTCTGTCCACTCCCATCTTTTAATTTAGTTTCCTACTTCTGGGTATGACCTGTCCAACTTTTATTCTGCCCTGTATTTTTACTTTAATACTTTTTTGCTCTAACATTTTATTGTATTCTAATTTCCCCCATTGCTCTCCGTAGTATTTGTACAACAAATACAGCACAGCGCCTTTCAAGGTTTTGTAAGTTGAGAGATGTTTTCTGTGTAAAGCCACAGCAGCGTTTTACAAAGACTTGAGGAAGCTGTAACTGGAATGAGGAACAAGGCAGAGACTGAACTTGTTTTCCTCTGTAACTGTAAAGAATGAGTGTGAAAAACAGCCAGCACACACTTCATACTGTGATCAGAGAATACTGAGATTTACCTCTGTTACTACATCAGTGGACCTGGTCATGGAAGCTCTCCAGAAATGGGCCTTTTGGATTTTGACATTATGTAAATAATAATAATAATAATAATAATAATAATAATACCAGGAGATGGACATGAGGTGACACATTCTTTGTTGTTACTGGCACGTGGAGGGTTTTCAGGAAGTACTTTAGAAAGTGTTGTGGTTTCTAATGGACCTGTGGTTCTGTTGGTGTGGTCTGTGTGAGAGAGGTGGGACAGAACCACCCAGTCACGTGGCGGCCCCTCCCCCTGGCCTCGTGTTGACATCGCTGTCATTGTGGTCCACGTTGTCTGATCAGAGGTCTGGTTAAAAAGAAGACGGTCAGCCGGGCGCCGGGCGCCATCAGTGGCACCCTCTCGCTCGCCCCTCCTCTCGTTCTCTCTCTCTCGCGCTTCTCTTCATCTCAGAGGACAGTTGGCGACCGGGGCTGTGCAGGAAGTGAGCGACTCACCGTTAATCCACCTTTGTTCAGTTGCGCCGCCTCCTCCGTGTTTTAGTGCCGAGTCTGCGCCTCCTCCGCGCTTCTCCAGCAGAACTTTATTCAGCCTCTGTTTTACATCGCGCTGTTTGTGTGAAGCCACATCCGTGTGGCGCTCATTCGTGAGCAGGCTGCTCCACTTCATGCTCGCACTGAGAATGATGCATTCATGTCAAAGCTGTGTACAAATGTAAACACTGGAGAAGCCATCAGCCCTCGTTCATTGTGGCCCTGGAGTCGAGTTCGAGCCGAGACATGAAGCTAGACATTTTTTTTGTGCCAAAATATGCCTTTATTTTGAAATGATTCCATTTCCTGTGTGTGTGATTATGTCATGCTTGATGTTTGCATGCGAGGATGGAGCCCAACTGTGTCCGGTGATGGTTCCCTGTTAGAACAAGAGACACCGTCATTTCACAGAAACACGACACCGACCACATCAAATATGGATTTGATATATATATATATATTATATGGATTTTCTGACTTTAAGGATAAAAGATGGAACATACTGTGTCCATGCGATGCACTTTTTTAATGGTCATCGCCACCTACTGGTTGTTTCTGTTGATCATGAGGGTTTGTGCTGCAGATGAACGCAGCGCTCGGCCTGCGGAGGCTGAGCTGCTGCTCTCTCTCCGTGACGAAGCAGGAATGATCCTTTGAGCCTCAGACAACATGACTGCAAATTCAGTCAAACAGTCGAACTGCTGCAACAGAAAGAGCGATGACAGGAGGAGGCGCAGGAGGAGATCAGGACGACGGGACAGAGAATTCACTCACTTTTCAAACTCACTTCCTTTTCACCCTTTACTCAACACGGCCGTGTGTGTATTTCCTGTCTCTGCGTACGTGTGTGACACAGGTTCGAAGTCATGACCCAGAATAACACGAAGGAGGCGTTTCACCAGATCACCGCGGGAACAGAGACATGTGTTCTGCCCCAGAGCGATAAACGGTTTCAGTGACACTGTCAAATACCCGATCGCTTGGTTTCCAAGAACTGGGTCGTGTTTGTTAATACGGCAGGAGATTTGTACATTTCCTCTCCTTCGATGGCCTTGAAAACTACGTGGACCTCCATTTTCCACAACTCCCAGAAATGATGCAATGACTCAACAGGATGGAGTGGCGCTTGAATTAGAAATCACTTTCCAAGTAACTTCTTTTTCTACATCTCTCAAAGTTACTTTTGCAGTAGTGTTTCCGAGCTCAGATGAAAACATATATCACGATGATGTTTTAGAGCAGGGTGGGCACTGATTGTCCCAGAGGGGCCACGTTAGAAACACAGGTTGTTACCTGGGGCCAAACAAACGATTGAAAAGAAATGGACTATTTATTTATGTATTATCGTCTTTATTTCAGTAACAATGACTCCAAACACCATCTTATCAAGAAACTCCAGTGGATGTGTGTGAGGTGTGAAAACAACACGACTTTATAATCAGGAAAATAAAGTTACATTATAAAAAGTTTTGTTGTCAATGCCAGTCTATTGGAGGAAATACAAACAGTTCTTATGCACACAAATACAGAAAACACACATTTAATTTCAAAAGCACTTTGGACCGGAAACAAATGGGGGTGATTTTCTAAAATGGGACTTTTATTTTGAAGGCTGAGAAAGTGAGGGGAGGTGGTGCGAATGGAGGCGACTTGACGCAGCTGGGCTCGATTGAGCTCCATCTTGCTCGTAAACATCAAGCACGATCGAATCAAAGACACAGGAAATGGAAGCATTTCAAAATAAAAGCATATTTTGGCTTTTCTAGCTTGATGTGGAGAAGAGTGCAGCTCGACTCCTGGTCCCCGGTGAAGAAGACTGCAGGCCTGGTGAGGCCCAGGGGCCCTGAGGCGCCCGGGTCACATGATGTTTACGATGTGGGTGTCGGTTGCTCGGCCTCCTTCGCTGCGAACAGACTCGTTAACATTCACCTGTCCACCGTTCTTCCTCACAGCCTGGTGTTTGCTCCGCAGTTGATTCTGTTGTTTTGTTGTTCCACAAACTAAGGCCCTGAAGGTGGAGGCGGGACAATCGGTCGGCAGGGCGGCCTCTTCAGGGCGGCCTCTTCAGGGCGGCCTCTTCAGGGCGGCTCCAGAAGTCCGTTCTGTCCCAGCTCCCGTGTTCCAGTGGTCAACTCTGACTCTGGTTTTCATTCTCTTGTGCATAATCAAGGGGCTTGGCCTCCATCTTGTCCAGTCCGTCTTGTCGTGTGGATGCTGTGACAGCGAGGGACCACCCCTCCACCTGAGCTCCGCCTCTTTGCCTGTTTGTGGTTGAAGTGGGAGGAGTTAGATGATGATGAGTGAAGCACACACTCAAACACGTGGAAATACAGTGTGTGTAAGGATTTGTCCTCCAGAGCGCTTGTAACGCTTCTGCTTGATTTGAAGTATGTGGTTCACTTCCTGTCTGATATCAGGGGACAGGAAACCCCTCCTTCTCCCTCTTCCTGTTTCCCCTTTTACCAGTTTTCAAGGATGTGACTTTTGTTGGCTTGCGCAATCGCACAAGTGTGTGTGTGTGTGTGTGTGTGTGTGTGTGTGTGGCCTGTCAGAGCTGCAGCCCAACACCCAGCAGATGGTCTGTAAAGTCTCAGTCTCATGTTATTATCACACTTTGAGCCAGAACATGATATTCTGCTCCGACTGCTCTCTCCTCTCAAACACACATACATCAGATGGATGTATCCAAAATGGCCTCCTGCCTCCAGTGTCCACAGTGTTGTGGAGCTGTGAGTCAGCAGCTCTTCACAGAGTGGATGTACGAGCCTGTCCAATCAGAGGCAGCTTCAGGAGAATCCGCCGCTGTGAAAGGTACGAGCGTTTGGCCCAGCGCTGAGGAGGACGACGTCCGAGTGACCTCCGAAACTCAGAGCGACAAAATCTCAAGATGCCGTCGTATCGTATCCGTCCTTACAACCGAAACACATCTTTTCTTTAACAGTGACGTCGTAGCCCCCCTCTCCCGTCACCCACCAACAACAGCAACAACGATGGCGGATTATTGTCCAGTGTGACCCAAAGCAGAAGTTGTCGGTCCACATGCACGTCTCCTTTCTCACTTGCGCATTCTTTGCTGCCGCCATCGTCACCAAACTCTTCTTCTTGAGTTTGTTTACATTGTAAAAGTTGGGTGCGCCTGCTCCGTGTAATTCTGTGGCAGCGCCACTCACAGGCCTGGCAAGTGTACTACAGCCTTCTGTCGTTTCATATGGACCGTCACTTTCCGGATACCCTGCCGTGTTTACAGATTTTCTCGAGTGCACGGCGCCGGTTGTGTGGACGTGCTCAGGAATGGAAACCTCTAGATGTTGCTTGTCTTTGTATAAAGGCACTTTAGATTGTACGGGACACAGAGCGTGATTTCTGAAATCATGCTTTTGTTTACAGCACATCGACACTAGAGTCGGCCTTTACCACAGGAAGCCCTTGAATTCCATTGGCTCTAAGTTGACATCTGTATCTACATCTTCTTGCTCCTGTGGAGCCTCGTCTCTTCATCCTCCGGCTGCATCGGGGGTCAGGAAGCAGCAGCAGCAGCAGCAGCAGCAGCAGGTGGTCCGCAGGTCATTTTTCACTGGTTCCAAGGACGACTCTCTCGCTCCCTCATGTTACGTAATGTTTTTATCACTCTTTACACTATGACACCTTTACTCTGTTGTGCTCCATCTCTCTCTGTCTGTCTGTGTCACTTCCTGTCTGAGTCTAATTACTCAGAGCTCAGTGGAGGAGCCACGTCATCTTCTGTCCCGCCCCTTCGTCTCCGAGCGGCAGCAGCTGTCGCTGTCACATGATCGGCCTGAGTTCTGGGTTGCGCGACAGGAAAGGTGCTGTTAGGTGTCGCGCTGCTTCACTCAACCAGAGGAAAGCGTTTTCATGACAATGGCAGGTGAATCGTGCTGGATGCAGTTTTTATGGGTCGGCCCTTCTTGATATGAAGCACGTTAACATGTGTGTGAGTGAGCGTCTGTGAGAGAGAGAGAGAGAGAGAGAGAGAGAGAGAGGCACAGAGCAAGAAGGAGAGACACAGAGAGGGAGGGAGGGAGAGGCAGTGTGGTAGAGAGAGAGAGAAATGAAGCCAGAGAGAGGGGAGAGACCACTTTGCATTTTGTAAAAATATTTTTTTAAACCTCTGAAATTGTGATTTGTGTAAGATGACTGGATGTATGTAAGATCATCATCCCGCATGATTGTTTCCATAGAACAGATTCAAAATGTAGAAGACAAATAAAGCAATCAATGAATATAATGCATTAGAGACAGAACATTTGATTAGAATTGAATTTATTCAAGTAGAAATGTAATGCTCAGATGAAAGGTCATCAGGCCTCATCGAGGAACCAGGAGCGTCTGTAGAAACACCTGTCCTGTGGGTGGCGCTGCTCAGGAGAGGTTCTCCTGTCGTTTTCAGAATGAAAGGGGGTCACGGGTCAGACATGAGACCACTCATCCTCAGCATGTGGTCAGGTCAGAGATCTGAGCTGGAGGTGTCGAGTCTGAAGCTCTGACCTGTGATCTTCAGAGTCCGCGGCTCAAAGAGCCAACATGGAGGATGGCGTGAGAGAGGGAGTTCATTCGAAACAGGAAGAGGACTCTCCCGTGCTCATGGTGTTTCAGAGGAGGCTTCCACAGATTGAGCTTTGGTGTCATGTTCCTATGAGAGAATCCACGGGAAAACACGTGGCAGGAAAAACAGAACGCGCCTCGGCAGGGGGAGGAGCCTAACGAGCGACGCCCTCCCTCCCCAGGGCGAGTAGCGCGTGATGCAGCAGTGGAACATCACAGAGGAGACAGACTCGTTGGTCAACTGTGGGAGTGGAGAGGGATCGTGTCAGTAAAGGAGAAGCAGCAGCAGCAGCGTGGACGAGAGGCTCCGCCTCCCTCTCACTTCATGCTGCTCAAAATAAAAAGATGCGGCGGCCATGTTTCACTCAAAGCATCCTGATTCAACCTCAGTGGAAAACACACCTCATGTTTCACCAGCGTCACTTCCTCCGGCTCCGAGCCGACGCTGACGTAAGAGGATGTCAGTGACGTCTTTATGCTAATTTGATGATTTTACATGTGGAGTTCGTGTGTGTTTCCCTGGTTTTACATTTTTATTGTGGTGGTGTTTTCTTTTCTAACCGTTTGTTTGACCTGAGCAACTGTTGTCACCTTCACTGCAGTGGAAATTACATTTGCACCGTTTATCCAAGGCGGGGGGGGGGGGTTTTACCTGGGGGCCACATCAGAAACCCAGCTTGTCACCGGGGGCCAAACAAACTTTGTTATATCAGGACCTGTTGTCATTCCATGAAAGTCCTGAAAACATCGAATGGACCATCTCTTTATATATCATCTCTGTCGTCTTTATTTCAGGAACAATGACTCCAAACACCATCTTATCCAGGAACTCATACAGAGTGAAAACAACATACCTTTATAATCAGTCATCATCAAAGTGTGTCAGGAAAACAATTGAACATTCTGCACAAAAGTATATTTCAGTAATACTCAGAAATGAGACTTTTGTTTTGTAGACAATTCCAGTCCCTTCGAATGAACACAGACCGTTTCCTTACGATCAGCAAAAGAGAAAAACACTCATTTCAATCGGAGAGGAAAACGACGGGGGTGGTTTTCTAACTCAGAAACTAAGAAAGAGGGAGGAGGTGTGAACGGAGGTGAAGCATGTGAACATCAAGCATCACAGAGTCTCACACAGGAAACTGAAGCATTTCAAAAATAAAAGCGCACTGGGGCTAATTTTGGTCTCCGGCCTGGAGTTGACTCACCTGCCCGATCGATACGAGGCCACAGAGTGGGTGTGGGAAGAATCCGCTCATTGACTTTCTTTCATTCTGTGAGATTGAGAGTATTTCAACATGACCATTGATTTCTCACAGAGCGGTTTACAGGTGGATGTTTAAGATGTGGATGCTGTTTGTTGCTGATCCAGATTTTAAAGGTGTTTGAGTGAGGAGACTCTCGGGCTTCGTGGGAGCTGTGTGTTCATGTGTGTCTTCCTGTGGATGTATGATTGTTTGCTGGGTAAAGTCAGAGGTGGGTGTGGCACCGTGGGGTGGATTCGAGCTGAAGGTCATTTGACCCCTGGAAGTGATTGATTTCCAACTCTGACCAGTCTGAACCACACCACCATCTTCCAACATCGTGTTTCCACTCGCCTCCTCCTTCCTCATTACCTGCTGTGTATCCTCACCTGCCCACTGAGCTGCCCCCTGGGCTCATTATCTGCCCCACCTGCTCTCTGCTTCCCCACCAGCTCAGCTGCTGTGGGTGTGTGACCCACTTCCTCCTGTGTGTGTGTGTGTGTGTGTGTGTGTTTTGAGTTAAAGTGGCAGTAATCAGATGAAGAGCTTATCTCAGCCGTGAGCAGCTGAGCCTCACTCTTTACTCTGGTTGGACCTGACCGGACCTTCAGCAGGACAGCGAGGTGGAGCTGCCTCCTGGCGAAAGGCAAAGATTCAATTCAAAAAGCTTTGCCTCACCCTCGCAGACACGAGCTCGATGATGTCATCGATAAAACTCTGTTTTGGAACTTTGATTTCTTGAATGGATCTGAAGAGCTGATGAATCTTGGAGCATCATTCCACACAAACATTCCTGTTTTCTTGTCGCTTCCTTTCAGCCAACCACAAATGCCCTCACCACATCGACTGTGCCAGAGAGGGGCGTCACCTCTGCAGGCCTGGCTCCTCCCACTGTGGCCCCTGCCTGTCCCCGCTGCAGGAGAACCAGGATGGCCGCTGCGTGGAGAGGAGGAGCCACCGTCAGCACGGTAAGAGCATGAACACGCCTTCACACCCGCACACACCCTCCCTGAGGTTAGTGGAGGCTCCAGGTGCGTTTCCAGACGACTGTGGGGCCCCAGGTCCAGGTGCAGTGCAGGGGCCCCAGGTCCAGGTGCAGTGCAGGGGCCCCAGGTCCAGGTGCAGTGCAGGGGCCCCAGGTCCAGGTGCAGTGCAGGGGCCCCAGGTCGAGGTGCAGTGCAGGGCCCCGATGTGAAACCCAACAGCTGTCTAATCTTTAACAAACCCTTTAAACCACACAGGATTTAAAACAGTTACATAACACCACGTGACGAGTGACTCTCTGGCCACGCCCACAGGACGTGCTGCCGTGGAATACGCCACTGATGCATGTCCTTCATAAGGCTCATGGATTTAAAGGTACATTGTTTACATTCATGAGCTCAATCAGCACAAAATATGGATCCTGTTGTTTTCATTAGTGTGTCATTTGGAGGGAGGTGCATCTCCATGGCGACTGTCCTCCAGAGATGACTCCTGTGATTTAAAGGGACCTGCTGAGCCCATTGAAGGGACGGTTTGTTCTTTATCCTCTATCATGATGATAAAGGATGTTTATACTCTCAGAAACACTTTGGGTTTTTTTAAACTCAGGAATTCCTTTCTGGGGTGAAACGCAGGCTTTTGCCTCTTCCCCATCCTGAAACATCACTCTCTCCTGATTGGCTGATCGGTCGGCGATCCCCGATTGGAAACCGGTTCTTGGATCAAAACTAGGGTTGTAGCTCGTCGGCTACGTCACAGGAAGTCTAACGAGCCGTCAGCAGAACTTTCCATCCTTCCTTTGTGGAGGGATTGAACCGAGCAGCCCGAGTCTGTGATTCTGTCTCTGTCTTCACCCGAGTGTCAAACTGACGATGGGAGCGAACCTGTTTCTCCTCAGGGTTGGAGAGTTGTTCTCAGAGCCCATTCCAGGCTTCAAATCTAGTTTGGTGGAACGAACGTGTCCAGCAGACACCGACACATGTCGGTCCGAAGCAAACGAAGCAGCAGCAGCGTGGGGCAGTGAGGGGCAGTGAGGGGCAGCGAGTTGTTTACCTCAGAAATCTTCTGGTCCGGCACCAACTCAAAGTTCTTAAGTCCACGAGCCCTTAAAGAATCAGTTCTTCTCCACCGACGATACGGAGGACCGGCTCGGCTCGGCTCCTTTCCGTCTCTCGTCCGCTCTCCGAGCTCGTACCGATCGATTCCTCCGATCGGACTCGCGCCGACTCGGATACCGAGCCTTCGGAACCGGGTTCGGCTCGTCTCGGTCGGGTCCGTCTCCTTTATGTTTGCTTGGGTCCATTTCTCTGTTTGTTCCTCTGTCTCTGCAGCACCGTGTCCAACTCAGCTGTGACAACAAACTACAACAATGGCGCCGCCGGCCCACAATGCATTGCGAGATCATGTGCCCTTTCTAGCCGCATAGTTAGGGTGGAGAGTGTCTCTGTTTGACTGACATCCTCTAGTGCAGACACACACACACACACACACACACACACACACACACACACACACACACACACACACACACACGAGCGATTTGTTGCTCCTGCTGAAGCTGCCCCCGTTTTTGTGCCTTAAAGGGCAGAAATGATTTAGTTTGGTCTCATTCTCATATACACCAATGATCATGATTTACCAAATGATTATTTCTCATTGATAATGTCCCAACTACCAAGTTGTTGATGAATCATTTATTATTTCAACAAAGGGGTTCGGGTTCTTTATCGAAGCTCCAATGGGAAACTAAAATAATTAAATATCTTCTACGTTTCAGAGCTTCGACTGGCAGCTCTTTGATCCTGCTGTGTCTGCAGCTCACACACACACACACACACACACACACACACACGCACACGCACACACACGCACACGCACACTGCCAGTTTTAATCACTTAGATGACTCTGTCTCTCTCTCTGTCTCTCTCTGTCTGTCTGTCTGTTTGTCTGTCTGTCTGTCTGTCTCTCTCTCTCTCTCTCTGTCTGTCTGTCTGTCTGTCTGTCTCTCTGTCTCTCTCTGTCTCTCTCTCTCTCCGTCTCTCTCTCTCTCTCTCTCTCTCTCTCTCTCTCTCTCCCCCCCGTCTCTCTATA